>JBBPMO010000996.1:0-13565 GCA_038090315.1 Xanthoconium stramineum
CTGTGCAAGTAGTGTATCCCAAACCCGACAATCCCAACCATGATCAACAGCGGGGTTAGAATAAGAGCCGGAACCGCACTGTGGGGAAACGTAAGGCTGACGAACGCGGAAATCGGTCACCAAAGCCTCACTTTACAAATAGACGTGGGATTTCTGTTGTGAGTTTCGCAGGAACCGTCGAGTTACCCTCGATGAAAAAATTAGTTTGGGCAGCGACGGTGAGGTGCTGAGTCTGTGAAACATATTAAGCAAGGATATGGCGTGACGAATATCAAGAAACTCGCATAGAGGAGCTGGGTAGCGTTGAGGAAACCATATGGATCTTGGAAAACAGATAACGGTCCTCCAAGTTGCTGGGATGCGTAGCGATATATTGCGTCAGGAAGAGCAAAGTTGATAGCTTGCGCTCTCGAGGAAACGTAAACATCCGAACTCGAATTAAATACAACGCTGCATGGGACCATATTGGTTTGTGCTGCAAGCCGAGCATAGAAAGTGCCTACCCGTTGTAGGGGCGTCCGTTTTGAGGGCTTCCAGTAACGTTGTTGGTACCTTGCGCTGGTTCTATAATCGTGCAAGGGCCAAGAGAATTGGTGGTGAGATTCATTGACGTCTGGACTGTGAACACGTTCATCGTCGGGTTACAATACACACTCGCCACCTGCGGACTGCTGGAGTTGAGGTAGAACCAGAACACGACGGGCTGGAACACGACGTCTAAACCCTGTGGAGCGCAACTGGCAGCGTTCAAAACACCAAACTGCTGAGTTCCGTTGTTTGGATTGAACGTGTTGCTCGTGGAGCATCCGCCAGGAAATGTGGCTGACGCAACGTAGCTTCCACCCACATTCGTCACGTTGAGCGAAGAAGGGTTAGCACAGTTGACTTCTGTCTGGATAGCAGTAGTGTTTACTGCCAGAGTGCCGTTGAGGTAGAGACCTGATGGAGGCTAGTGAGGACATAGTCGAGAAGCGTCAGTGTGAGGTATGCAGGATAGAAGGCGCCATGCCTGAAATTGCCCAGCAGCCCATTCTTCGTTGATGAAAGGTGGGTCAATCAGATCATCATATACTGCGAGGATGAGCACACATTTTCCCTCATTGCAGAAACGCACGTACCTGAAGCGATGGCAAACTAATTGAACTTGAGTCGAAATAACCCTGCCGGGAAATAAATGACTTACACCCGACGAAGCCAAGAAACCACCCAGATTGTTGATGTCAGGCGAGAGGCCGATGGTGCCCATGAGGTAAGCGGTAGAATCTGCATTCCACGTTATCGAACTGAATTTTGGGTAGTGGACAGTAACGAACCAACTACATGGGGAACTTGTCGCACTTGCAAGAGTGCACCAGCCAGAGGTTGTAACAATATGACAGAAAGCGCTATGAGCGCAGAAACAGTGACGAGGTAATGTTTATACGACAACGAATTATAAAGGATGCTCAATTGACTGTGAATTACTTCAGTATGTGAAGACTCTACACAAAAACGAGGAGCGTACTTCAAAGCAACCTAGACCACTTGCTCAGCAGACATCGGAAGGTGAAAACTGGAAGCTCACATAGTCCAGGAGGATACTGCGTGAGGCGGGTGTCTTGCCTTGGGACAGCGTCACGTACGGCTACTGAAAATTACTATGACTGTCGCACATTATCACACATCAGCATACCTGATACCATCGGAGCAACCAGTCCGCTGACGTCCAAAAGTGAGCAAGGGGTACGACAAGGAGCGTAGGGAAAAAAGTCTGCGACCGCGGCGATCAAAAACCGAAACGACAGATTAAACTACCGTACACACTGTCAAAGTTTGAGTAGACGCGAAGCTGAAGACATTCTTTGGGGGGACAGCAAAACCTGTGGTCATTAGACAATTATAGTATTTTTAAGCCACAACTCATGTACATACCATTCTGCGTTGTTGAAAAGAATAGTGCGATCTGCAACGCAATACCAAAGGATATCATGAGCAGAGAGACTATGGAGACGAGCCAAAAATTGAGCACAAGAGGCTCCTACGGACAAGAGATCAGGGGGGATCAAGCCATAGCGGATGCTACGTACATATCGTGGTGGCCTCGTGTTCTCGGTCCCTGAGATGGGTACCTGATGTACGGAATGTTGAAATTTGGGTGGATAGGGTGCACTGCCAGATGTCGTCGGTCCCGAGTCCTCGATATTGCTCATGGTTGATGTTGGAAAGAAAACGAAGTGGAGGGTGCAGCAACGCGCGGGTAATAAATAGTACAGAGCTTGGCGCTGAGCTGACGCGAGGCATAGGTTGGCATACAACCATGAGACCCACAAGGTAGTCTCAGCGTATCAGATGCATGTATCATGAGACCAATGTCAGTGGGTTATGAGTAGACGAACCAAATGGAGTCAAGGCACTCACGAGTTGAGTCCAGGCTTCAGCGCTGAAGCCGACTTGGCACTGGCACAGCATGAGCCACCACCACCACTTTCCCCTGCCCCTTTCATGGCTCAATCACTCAGTCGGACCGTTTTGATAGGCTCCACTTGTCACGCAAAGCTTTGAAATCCCACTGCCTCAGACTACAGATCTGGCGTGACCATCTAAGTACATCTCGGCAAAACAATGCCGACGACGACGACCCCTTAGCGTTTGTAGTGTCGTTGACAGCGTTCCTGGGACTGAACGCCACAACTAGACATGAACCATCTAGACACGGCGTCGGCCGAGTCCTGGGTTCAGTTATGTAGTTATCCACTGTAGGTTTAATCTAGGATGTCATTTTGTCTTCAAAGGAAATGTTGCTGTCAAGATCGGAACGCGGCACGGGATCAGTGTGTGACCGGGGGATGCCGTCCAGGTGTCTGGGCGGCCAGAGTCTTACCACGTACGCAGTGGAGACTGTCACACGTCATGCTCTCTAAGCCGCGGTCGGCCCAAATCAAAGGTATGTATAAGCATGGTCCCTTAGTTCATCCTAAATGACCACGTTGACCACGTTTGTCTATCAGCAATTTGAAGGTCCCCTGTAATCGCTCACCTCGCCTACTATGGACAACATTGTCGTACGGTCACAGCTTGAATACCACGCCAATTTTGCTGTTTCTCGCCCTCCCTGTTCCTGGCTCTTTTGCCAAGTTTACGCTATCCCTCACTCCGTACCCTTGCTGGCATAGCTATTCTTACTTCTGCTCTCTCTTCTGGAACCCTGATCATGCAGTGAATTATTTTCCGTGCATGATTGCCTTGTTAACTGCACTCAGACAAGAATACGAGGTTTCTTGGTCCTGATCTGGTTGTTATCGTAGGATGGCCCAAAAAACTGCGTGCAACCCAAGCAAGTGACCGCCAAATTTGGTTGATAGGTGCGTGGTTTTTTGTCTCACCCTTCTCGCTAGCGAAGAAATATTGTCTATCTTCTTCGCTGGCTCCGGTCGCTTCATCATCTCTCCGAAAGGGCATCGGGACAATCACCATATGCATGATAAATCGGTAGGGTTTTTCAGGCTCTAAGTTAACAAGCGATCGGACCTGCGGATGTGGCGATTCACGTGGGTAGGATAACGAGACGGAAAAATACATTTTAGAGTAGTCAAGGGTGGAGTACAACATTGTAAGTGAAATGATCTTCATTCGTGGGCAGAAATAGTAGCAAGCTGTCATGTCGGGAGTGCACTGTGAGGGCGAGACACATCGTCCACGAACGCCCCATCCAGACTTGACGCGTGCGCCTCATCGTTCCTCTCGCTTCTGTAGCTGGACACTCCTGTCAGTATCCATGGCCACGATGTCTCGACTCACACACCCTCACTTTGCCACTTGTTCCATACCTGGGGATCTTGACTATTTTCGTCGAGCCGTCTGACATGAGATTTTGTTGACAGCCTGATGCCTGCCCTTACTGCCTCGCAAATGACACTGCAGGTAGTATGTTCAAAGTCACAAATAACAATCCTTGGACACGCAATTCAAATACCAAACCATCGACCCACAATTAATTCACCCTTGTATTTAGAGTCTACGCAGGAGGCGTCGTACACGGAAAGTCGAGTGCCGTCTCGTTGGCGATGTTTTGACAATAATATACTGCCGGACCGCGGGAACTCGTCAGATTGGTGCCTGTTGCGGTGATGTTGTAGCACTCGGCTGAGCATTCGAGTTCGACGACGACGTCGCCCTCCTCACCAGATGACGTGCCGGTGACGTTGATGTCTGGCAAGATGTGAATGGGCGAAACACGGAGCGCAAGTGGAATACGTACAGTGAACGTCGGAGATGGTTAGCGTGCTGGGGTATTCTGCGCAGACGTTGGCTGCGGTGTCGTAGCACTGAGAGCAAACATTGGTCAGGGGCGCTCGGGCAATTTGGGGACGACGAACCTGATCCAAGTAGATGGGGTAGTCGACATTATTGACGTTAAAGTCTTGGAAGGTGACGCTCTGAAAGCAAAGCGATGGGCATGACATCCGGAGAGAGGAAGAGAAGACCTGACCCGGACATATCCAGTACCTCCGCCGGACGTCGAGTTTGGGTAGGGTGAGCCGCCAAAGACTTTGATCCGGGCCCCGTTTTGAGCGTTGTTCATCGAGATATTCCTTACGGAGATATTGGCGACGATGTCGGTTTCTCCAGCATACTAGAACAATGGTCACGAACCGATCACCGCGGGGAAACAAGCCCTACGAAACTTACTTGGCCAAGGCTACCGACGGAGATACCATGAGAGCCGTTACAATACAAATTTTGGACCAAGGCATCGGTGGTGTTGGGTTTGAAAGAAACGCAATCGTCGTCGTTGTGAATGGTCGAATTCTCAATGGTGACATACGAGGAACGGTAAATGTCCCAGCCATCTAGAGTGCAGATCAGGACAGTGCGCGAGTTTGATAAAAAGGAGTAGTACCGGAGTTCGCGGCGGGATTGGACGAATTGGATACTGAAGAGATGTTCACCCTACGGTACGTCACATTGGTGGACTGGTAAACAAAGTTGTTCTGTCGTTAGGGTGAGAGATAGGTCCGGCGGATGGAAAGGTGAAACCTACCCAAAAGGGAGATCCAATTTCTGTGAGGTCTTCCACGAGGACGTTTGAAGCGTTGCCCACGGTGAGTGGAACAGGTCGCGCAAAGGCAGTGGAAGAGCCACCAGCGGTTCCCACAGTCTGTTGAAAGATGAGAGCGGCGATCGTTATGACAGGCAAGAATGTTACCTTGTTAGGATAGTCCCACCAGACCTGGCCGTTGGCATCGAGGGTGCCTCCGCCGTAGAGGTGAATATTGTTTCCAGAAAGGAACCAAAAGGTCGTGCTAAGACGTGTGAGGGCCAGGGCAAAGAATTACAGAAGGTTCGTACGCGTTCTGGTACCCCAAATAGTAGGAGTTGGGCGACCAATAGGAGATATTGGGGGTGTATTGCACTGGGGGCACGTCGATTGAGTGCAGGATGGGCGGGTATCGAGCGATCGAGACGCACCTACACCGCTAAGCTGGATGTTGACGTCCTGGAGACCGGTGATTATGAGCAC
This sequence comes from Xanthoconium stramineum, assembly GCA_038090315.1. Classification (NCBI taxonomy): domain Eukaryota; kingdom Fungi; phylum Basidiomycota; class Agaricomycetes; order Boletales; family Boletaceae; genus Xanthoconium; species Xanthoconium stramineum. The sequence continues at coordinate 5,501 of JBBPMO010000996.1, forward strand.
GGTGTTCACGACATAATGCTTGTCTAGAACAACCGTTCCGCCCGATTTACAGGCGTCGAAGGCGCAGATGATGTTTGGACCGTCGTCTTGGCCACCCCCGATGGGTGTAACGGTGCAGGTTCGTGCATGGACCCTGACGTGGGACGCAAAAAGGGCTACTGGGAGGCCCAGAGCGAACAAGGTGGGAGTAAAGCGCATCTGTGAACTGGGGCCATGGAGTTGAATAGATTTATGGGTCAGGAGCGGGTCAGGAGCAGGTCAGGAGGATATCGAGCGGGAGCCGACCGGGCCGGAGCCGAGGGAGTCTCCGCGAGGATTGATTAACCCCGACTGAAGCCACGTGAGCCACCCTCAAGAAACCCTCACAAAGTTAGATGTAAGCTTGTCCGCTTCGTCCACGATGCACCCAGACATCTTCGCCTCCTCCCCCGCGACGAAAGCCCTTGTCACACTCATCCTCATCGAAAACTCGCAGGGAATGCTCAAGGTATGGAACGACCTCCGCCAACAGTACCTCCCAACCCTCCTCGGCTCAATGCGCAGGGCAAACCCAGTCATACCCGTGCGTACAACTCCCCCCCGTTGACCTCCCCTCGCCAACGCGTGGCACAGATACCCGTCCTATGGCTCACCACCGCACCCGTCGGCGACGATGCGACACCCCTCCATTCTGCACCGCCGCGACAATATAACCAGCTCCCAGACCTCAAATTTAGCTTCAGTCCAGACAACAGGATCACATCGCGCATCATAAACAGAGCCACAGAGGTCGGTCGTTCCTTCTTTCATGTGTCTTCCCACACCCATTCCTCCCACCAGCTCATGCTCGAGGCCGCCACACAATTCCAGGGTGGTCCTGTCGGCTTCCACCTCTTCATCGTAGCCGCTTCTGCGCCTATACAGGGCACGTGGGGTGTCTCAGCAACGATGCCAACCCAGATTGGTCAATCAGAGTGGCGTCTACTCGGCCAAAGAATCGCACAGGTACGTGACGCGATAATAGCCGCACATCACATTCAATTGATCCTTCCGTCTCAGCTCCGTATTCACTGCCACATGATTCTCCCCGTCTCACAGGACATGTCCTCGATGAACGAACTCTTCGCAGCAAGCGTACGTGATCTCCCCGGGTCTCCGGATCTTGCCAACTGATGTCCCCTTAGCTCGAGCTTCAGGGTCACACCCAAGTGCCTTCTTTGTTTTCAACAAGCTCTGAATATACCATCCTTCTTTCCGGAGATCCTTCCGGTTCGCCACCAGTCTGTTCCTCACGGAGTCACTCAGATCCACCCCTTCCAGCTCTAGATCAGCCCATCATCGAACCAATCGATCAGGTGAGCTCTATCTGTTGCATCCCTTCTATGCTGATCCCGCGCAGCAGCGGCTTTTCCCGGTAACTCGTCCCCCCGTGCTTCGCCATCAGTCGTTCCCACAGGATATCCAGTCTGCTCCCCCTACACCACCAGCAAACGGCCCGACTCCAAGCATAGTGACTTCACTTCAAAAGGTGCATGGTTTGAGTCGGAAGAAACTTTACGGCACGCAACCCCCTCGACAGCCGTTTGTTCGTGAAGAACCGGTCCGCGCAAAATATAAGAGTACACCGACACCCCTGTCTATCCCGGTAGGTTCACAACCATTCTCCATACCCGAGGACGCACGCGTTGTTAGCAAGCCAAAGGTAGAACGCGGTCGACGTGCAGACAGACCGGCCCATATCGGAGATCTGTCTAATTCGACTTCACCTGGGCGTAGGAGTCCATGGAACCGCGTATCTTCTGACATTAACTCCTCACCATCGTCCCCGACTGCGTCCTTGCCTTCTCATCATACCACTTCCCCGACCATTCCGCTATACCCTGACCTTGCAGGATACCCAACCAGTCCTCCGGCGACCTCTGGGAGTTACACGCCTGACGTGGTTTCGCCTCTACACATACCCGACACAAGCTTCTCGTTACCCCTTCATGATCCTTCTGGTACATACTTTTCGATCTCTCCATCGCTCCAATCGCCTCCCCTGCCGGTTTCCTCGCAAGCTGCCTGGGCTTCCATGTCCATGTCCATGTCCACCCCTAATTCCGCCCCAATGACCAAGTCGGCAGGGACCCCTTCCGCCATCAGACGCCATTCTCAAGAACTCCCACACGTGCAGAGTCTCAACGCCATGTCCTGCAAATATAGACTCGACGGCGGCTCCGCCGATCCCCGACCAAATCCCAAGAATACGCAAAGGGTCAAGGATGCGGGGGACGTCCCGTTCATATTTTCGCCGGAGCTCGAGGCGGCGACGGCAGCCAAGTTGAAAGCCGCCCTGCAATCCACCCCCACCCCCACGTCGTCGATGGGCATGAATCCGTTCCCAATGTTTACGTCAGGAACCGGGCTGAACTACGCCACTATGGAAGATGCATGTGCGTCGGATCATTTTTATTTTATTTCTATTCTTGATTTCGATGACCTTGAATGGATTGTGTTTTTGGCATGTCGCGTGATCTGTGCTCGTCGACTCGGGACCTCTGTATATCGGTCTATCTCTCGTTGGCGCTCGCGTAGATGAAAGCTTGTCATTACCACCACGACCGTTTGGATACGACGTTATGCAAGACGCCCATCCGACAACCTTGGCGAACGGCGTCGTCGATGCCACCGGGGAGCTGCATCCTCCGCGCTTCGTAGGAAGCACCTCGAGTTCGCTGCAAGGCTGGGCCGGTTAGTACGGGTCCTACGCGTGAGTTTCCTGATTCCTTTGGATACGATTCGGGTAAAGATACCACCACTGTTCCGATTCGGGAGACGATTCCCGTTGTATTCACGTTCTGTTCTGTTTTCCGTTAAGTACCTTTGTATCATGTGTACGATGATCGAACTTCATGGGTTTCTAGGGGCTGGGGACTTTTGTGGACCTTTCTTCGCTTGTGCATATGTATAGAACGCTCTCTCGCTCTTCTCTTGTCCGTTTGTTTGTTGCTATACTGTAGGGTACGACGCACGCACGCACACAAAAAGTGTATGTACATCACACAAGCGAAATCGGTCGGACGCGGACGCGGATGCTTTTAAACTTTTTGAATGTTCTAGTGTCGAGTAACCGTTTGGCTACGATCAACCAGTAGTCATCGCTGGTAGTAAAAGTAACGGTAGGCTGTGCGGCGTTGTTTAAACGGTCGCCCCGGTGGTTACATCCAACAAGCCCTCAATACATTTGTCCTGAAACGTGTCACACAACAGACGGGACACATGTACGAAAAAGTAATACAAACGTCCGCGTAGCCTAGTCATGACACGCATCGACCGTCTCCATCGCATCGCCTACTGCGATTGTTCCGCATACACCTACATATGGTGGATCACGTCAGCCCCGCACCCACAAAGAGACGATGCAAACGCACCTTGATCGTCTTGTCCGCCCCGCCGGTGATCAACCGCGTCCCGGTCATGTCAAACGTCGAGCAAAACACGCCCGCCTCGGCCTCGAGCGACCCCGGTTGCGGGACGTCGTCCATGTTCTGGAACGGTGTGCCGGTATTATAATCCCAAAACGTGAGCGTGCCATTGTCGCCTACATGTCGTCCGTCAGCACACGCCCACACGATGATGACAGACACGCCGCACCTCCAGAGAAAAAGACACCCTCGGCATTGACAGAGAGCGTATTGATGATCGCATTGTGCCCCGAAAAATTGAAGACAAAGGCCCCCTCGGGACACTTCCATTTCTTGATGTTGTTTCCGCCGGCGGAGCCGGATGCGAACGAATATTCGGTGGGGTGGATGGCGAGGGCGCGGACGGATTTCTTGTGGTGGGTGAGCGTGACCATGGTTTTTCCGGCGGCGAGATCCCATAGGCTGCAAGAGGGATGAACGGGAGTGCTAACAAAGAGAGACAGAGACGCACCGGATCGTCGAGTCCATCGAGCCGGTGATCACCTGCGGGTCGGAATCCTGACACTTGACGTCGGCGACGGTGGCAGAGTGGCCCGAGAGGACGTGTATTTGTGACTTTGTGCGCATATCCCAGACGCGCGCTGAGGCATCTCTGCCAGAGGTGACGAGGACGTCGAGGGTGGGATGGAGACTGAGCGCATATACACCCGAGAGGTGTCCGTGATAGTGTCGAATCACCTTGTTGACTTCGAGGTCCCAACATTTGACCATCTACTGGGCGTGAGGCGAGTTAACGGGCAGTATCAGTGCACATACCTTGTCTTCACCGCACGAAAACAGGTACGGGTGTCTCGGCGAGACGGCAAGGCCACGGACGGTCGAGATGTGGCCGGTCAGGGAGAGCTTGAGTGCACCCGAGGCGAGGTCCCAAATCTTGATGACGCGGTCACCGGCGCCGGTTGCGAACCAGGTGTTGCCTGGCTCGACGGCGACGCTGCGGACCCAGCCCAGGTGGCCAGAGATGACGCGGACGAGTTTCCATGGGGGGTGATAGGTCGGTTTGACGGTGCGCGTTGTCTTGTGCAGTGCGAGCGCTTCGGAGAGCTTGTCCGCGGTCGCGAACGTGGATGGCTGCGCTTTTGGGGTGTTGTCGATGGTGGCAATCATGCGCGAGGTGTCGGTCGATGCTGGGGGTGTGTCAGCGGGGCTACGGGGTGGACGCGTACGACGTACGACCGGCGGTGATGAGCTTTTGCGAGGACGGGCGTACGGGGCCCTGTTGCGCGAGGAGTGCAGGGGGCAATTCGCGGTAGTGTTTGTACTCGTCTGCCATTTTGACGGCGAGGTGTAGCCGTGTACTGAGCCGTGTCAGCGTCGAAAAATAAAACTCGGATGGCGTACCTCTTTTCGTCTTGTTTTAACGACTCGTCTGGACATGATGCGAAGATGTCGCGGGTGTGTTTGGCGGACTGTCTGAGGAGAGGGTCGAGCGCGAGCATGGCAGAGTCAGAGTCCATATTTGGAAGTGGAGCGAGTGGATGGCTTTGTCGGTGTTTGCAAGCCTTGTCCTGCTTGTCGTCGTCCTCGTCGTTGTCGTTGACGGAGTCGTAGTTGGTAGCACGTAGAATAATGTCATCAGACGCAGCTGAACTCAAAAGACATGTGAAGCAGCTCCAGAATGCGAGCACCAATGAGGTATGTCGTTGCGTGCGTACCCGTGTCGTCCGGCTCACTCGTCTCCCAGGAACGTATTGCCATTCTGCACGTTCTCAAAAAAGAGTTTCAGGTCAATGAACCGCTCCTAAGGGTATGCATTTCGTGCGCGAGTCATCTCTGTATCCTACGTCGTTCGTAGGAGAGCAAGGCTGGCCTCGCCGTGGGCAAGCTCCGCCAGCACGAATCAAAAGAGGTCTCTGAACTTGCCAAGGAGATCGTCAAAAAGTGGAAAAACGACGTCGACAAGGCAAAATCGGGTTCAAAGACACCCGCCCACGGAAGACAGCCAGGTGCGTCGTCCCCGTCGTCGCCACTCGCCTCTCACGCGCCACCAGTCCGCAGGCAGTCCACCTCGGCGACCCCTGTCCCCGCCACACCCACTGCCAACGGCAAATCGGATGCCCGCAGCGCCAAGTCGGACGGCGTCGCCATCCAGCCCACAGGCGACAAGACCCGCGACCGATGTGCAGAGCTGATTTACGACGGTCTCGCCCATGACTCAGGCGCTCGTGAGTCTCTAGTCTCCCACGGCTGCGCCTTACATACCATATATTTCCCAGCCAGCGATCTGATCCTCGACCGTGCGATCGCGGTCGAAAAGGCCGTCTTTGCCCAGTTCAATGACGTCAACCAAGATTACAAGGGCAAGCTCCGTTCCTTGTATGTCAACCTCAAGGACAAGACAAACCCCAGCTTGCGCGAAAGCATCGTCAGCGGCGAGCTGTCTCCCGAGAAATTCAGCAAAATGTCGAGCGAGGTGCGTGTCACGTCTTATCTCGCGTTTCGCACGCTTATCCGGGCTAGGAAATGATGACCGAGGAGCGGCGCGCTGCTGATCGAAAAATTAAAGAAGAAAACTTGTTCAAGTCTCTCGGCGCCGGGGAACAGGAAGCAGAAACGGAAGGCTTCCAGTGTGGAAGGTGCAAGCAGGCAAGTCGTTTCACCAATACTTGCCGCGGTGATTGACACCCCCCAAGCGCAAGTGCCGTTACCGTCAAGCACAGACGCGAAGCGCTGATGAACCGATGACGACCTTTGTCACGTACGCATACCCCTCGACTCACGATTCTCTCACTGATCTCTTGTACAGATGTGTCAACTGCGGAAACAGGTCAGTGATCCGTGATTGTTCCTCTTCATTAGGTCAACTGTTTCGTCTAGGTGGAAGTTCTCTTGATCAGATCGTGTATATTGTCCCTCTTTTATGGTACACTTCCTTTCTTTTTGCTAGTCTCGAGATTCGGATGACTCTAGTCAGTTTAATAATGTATACCCACTGGGCTTACATAATGTAGAGACCATTGTCGTTGCTCGCGTTTATTCACGCGTTGAACGCGTTTGTCGTCGTCGTCGGTTGGTTATTGTCTTTTTTTCTTCGTTTGCACCATGTCACAAGACGAGTCCGAAGACGTCAAGCCAAAGCTGAGCCTTGTCGTCAACTATGACGGTCAACGTGGGTCCAGTTCGACCTCAGTGGTCCTTGTGCTCACTGCGCGCACGACAGACATCACCGTAAAAGTGAAGCCGAATATGCCCTTTCGAAAAATATTCGAAGCCGCCGAGGTAGTGATGTCGTCCTCGCATACGGGCTATACTGACCATGTTGCAGAAACGTTTTCAAAAAGAACCAGGCAGGTCTCAGCCACTGGCAACACGCGTTGTACTCACGATTACCGTGCAGGGACGTTCCGGTTCGTGTACCAAGGCGACAGACTCAAGCCGGATGGTACGCCTGCAGAGGTGCGTTTTTTGACGTTCTACGTGCGTACGCTGACGCCGTGAACAGATGGAGATGGAGGACGGTGATATGATTGATGCTCTGATACAACAGGTACGTGAGACCGTCTCGGTGGTCGTCTTTTTGCAGACGCGTCTTTGCAGGTCGGTGGTGGGGCGTAGTGCATCGTTGTTTGCTTTGTGTACCATACATTAGGGGTGATTTGCTAAGAAGTGAATATGTACGTGGGAGGATACCTTGAACATGTCCAGTCATCGCCGTCGTCTGCTTGGGTGGCTCAGCTACGCGTTCGCCAGGTATTTCGCTCTTGTTTTTCTCTCTCTGAGCTTGTCGTCAACGACGTCCACAGCGAAGTGTTCGTGGTTGTTTCGCTCACCCTCTTTCTGCCCATCTGCCTAGAGCAGTTTGCGAGGGACAATGGCTTCTTGGACCCGGACCACACGACGCCATGTCTGTCTTCCCCAGGCGTTTCCTCAGAAGCACGCTGTTCCGTTAAGATTGGTTGGCTCTGGATAGACTCCGCCAGCTTTAGGTCTGACGTCTGTCGATCGTCTTTGGCCTTCTAACATTATATGTAGTCTCTACATCTACTCGATATCCGTCGCTCTACAAGCGTTGACAGTCATATCCATGGGCAACATTGCAGACCGCCGTAAGTCGATCACGAATGCTAGTCTCGTAGACGCTGAACACGTCCACCAGCAACGAGCCGGAAACCACTGCTCCTCACCTTCGCACATGTGGGCGCTTCTGCAGCCATTCTCTTCCTCTTCCTCCCCTCTTCCTCACCCCTCTGGCTCCTCTCTGCCCTCTTTGCGGTATGCGCCAACGTCGGTTTTGGCGCTTCCGTCGTCGCCATGAATGCCTACCTCCCCTCGCTCGCGCGCGACTCTCCCGAGGTGATCGAAGCGCAAAGGGAACTCGACAAGTCGTCCGGGCCGCGTGACGCTGTCCTTGCCCCGCCCACGTCGTCCATCGATCTCGACGCCGACCACGCCTTGCTCGCAGACCCCGAATCCGTGACCGTCTCGGCGCCCCTGCTCGGCGATACCCCGCCCGATCACCAGAGTCCGGCGCACAAGGCGTATGTCGCGGCGCTCTCGCGCGCCACGTCCCGTATCTCATCGCAGGGCATCGCATCGGGGTACATCGCAGGCATCCTCCTGCTCCTCCTTGCTCTTGTGCCCGTCACGCAGATGCACGGCTCCACGTTCTCGCTCCGTCT
>JBBPMO010000997.1:0-13565 GCA_038090315.1 Xanthoconium stramineum
CCTTGCCCTCACCCTCACCCTCTCGACGACGACCTCGCCCTCGCCCTCTCCCTGACGACAAGGGCGACCTCCCCCGATTCCCTTGCACATGCGCGCAAGCGCGTGTACACACGCAGAATCACCATCTGCGAGTGTATGCGCGCTCGCTGGCAAGTGCTCCCCATCTGCTCATACCCGCGGGTAAACCCATGCGGGTACGAGTACGGGTCTCCAGCGGCGTACCCATTGGAAAACCCGTACCCGCACGGCGGGTACGGGTTTTTTGGCGGGTTGGGTACAGGTACAGCTCCGGATACCAGTGCCGTGCGGGTACGGGTTTTTTGGCGGGTTGGGTACAGGTACAGCTCCGGATACCCGCGGGTTACCCGTGCTCTTGCCTACTTGGGGCATAGGAGATCACAGTTGCTGAATTGTAGACCTTCATGTACCTGTTGTTAGCATCATCATCACATTGTCAGGACGAGGGGGAAGGGTTGGCGAGGGCACAGTTGTCGCAAGGTGGATAGGGACAAGGGAGGGGGAGAGGACGTATTGTCATTGTCATCATCAGGTTGTCATCAGGTTGTCAGGTTGTCAGGTTGTGCTATTGTGTTATTGTGTCGTCGTGTTTGGAGGGGAGGCAGACAAGTTGGATGGGTGAGGGTGGGCAAAGGGAGGATATGGGTGACCACATGAGGGTGAGGATGAGGACGTGCATGATGCGTCAACGGTGGCCATCATGTTTGTCATGTCGTTGTGTTTGGAGAGATGATGGGTGAGCACTTGAGTGGGGGGTTGTATTGTCTTGTTGAGTTTTTGAGGGTGGTGGTGGCTGCATGACAGTTGTGGTGGGTTGTGTGTTGTGGTGTTGTGTCAACAGAGGAGGTGGGTGAGGTCTGATGTGGCTCGATATGGCCCAATGAGGCTGTGTGTGCCATTGTCACTTTTTGGAGTGTGGTGGTGGCCGTCTGAGGCAGTGTCGTGTCATGTCGTCAGGTGCCTCAGGCTGTTGTCATTAGATTGTAAGTAAAAGCAAAAACACCAATTCAGAACAAAGTCTGACCAGTTCCATGGACGACTGGTTGTGACTGACTGCAACCAAGTGGGCAACTGTTAGCAACTGGTCCTGCTTGGTTGTGGTTGCGGTCTTGAGGTTTTGTTGAGTCTGAAAGACCAGTCGCAGGCCACTACATTCTTGTGCCTGAGGGATCGGGCGATGGGTGAGGGCGTCAGCCTCGCTGTCACATTGCCACATTGGCATCATCATCAGGGAGAGGGAAAGGGTGCCATTGTCATTGTCAGCACAGATGGTACAAGCACTTAATGAATGATGTACTGGTAACATTGAGAATATTAGCAAATAACAACACGTCAACTCTGAAATTTTCACTTTGAAGTTTTCAACTTGAACATGACTCAGCGTGCTCAACACCGCTCGTCTCTCATCCTGACCACATCACCCCGACTGCTCATCGGTGCATCTTCAACACCTCCACCATGCCCTCTCAAGCCCAATCGCTTGTATCCTGCCTCCATCAGGTCTTTTTCGAGCTCAATCACTCGCCTCACTCCAACCACGTCTTTTGAACTCTCAAGCCTGATCACTTGTCTCCTGTCTCTGCCAAGTTCTTTCGAGCCTGACTGCTTGTGTCCCACCTCCACCATGCTTTCTTGAGCCTGATCGCTTGTCCCATACTCTAACCATGTCCTTTTGAGCCCAACCACTCGTCTCTTGCCTGCACCACTCCCTTTCAAACCCAATTGCTCGTCCTACACTCCAACTGTGTCCTTTCGAGCCTGACCACTTGTCTCCTTCCACCAGGCCCTGTTGATCCTGACCACTCATCCTATACTCCAACTGTGTCCTTTCGAGCCTGACTGCTTGTCTCCTTCTTCCACCGGCCCTTTCGATCCTGACCACTTGTCCTACACTCCAACTGTGTCCTTTTGAACCTGACTGCTCATCTCCTGCCTCCACCAGGCCCTTTCGATCTTGATTGATTGTCCTATGCTCCAACCATGTCCTTTCGAGCCCAACCACTTGTCTTCCGCTTCTACCAGGCCCCTTTGATCCTAGCTGCTCATCTCTCACTCAACTGTGTCAATTCGAGTGCAACCACTCATGCCCCACCTCCACCAAGCCCTTTTGAGCCTGGCCGCTCATCTCCCCTCCAGTCCTGTGATGCTGTGATGGAATCAGCAATACCACCACCATGACGATGACAGTGGTGCGATGGTGTCAGCAATACCATGACAATGATGACCCTGCTGTGATGGCATTGACACACCTCCCCGTGGTGCCCTGATGGAACTGGCGAAACCACCATCTGATGACATAATGTGATGCACATGACAACAGCGTCATGTTGATGGCACTAACATGCGACCACCAGTCTCTTTTTAAATATTTCATTGTGACTCTTATCTGGTCTGTGACAAGACCTGAGATAACTTAGTTAAGAAAATGCTACCGTCATGTCTTAAGGTCTTAGCGGTCTTGTACAAGGTCACTAAGACACGTGACTTTTCATAACTTATAGGTCTGTGACAAGACCTGACATAACTTAGTTAAGAAAATGTTACTTTTGTGTCTTAAGGTCTTATTGGTCTTGTACAAGGTTGCTAAGACATGTGACATTTTGCTGATGTAGTACAATTGATGCTGTCTGTAGCAAATATAGAGTATGTAGCACGTCAATACTGTATGCCTGAACAACGGAAAAAGAAGTCAAGGTCAATAAAATCATTCACAAAGAATGTCCTAGCTAATTCGTAAACTGAATCCGATGTCCATGAGCAATCTACCTCTGCTCCTATCTTGGGCACCAGATGGCATGGCTGGACGATATCTTTGACATGGATGATGCTGGAATTTCAATGGTGCAGGCACGTTGAGCGAGAGACTTGATACATGCCAACCACAGGGTCCAACTCCTGCAGAGGAGTAAACCATTCAACATAGGCTAGAGGATCCAAATACTGCCCAAATTGCTGCAGAAGGGTAAATATTGCTCATACTTGAGCAACATGTAAACCTGTTATACAACACATCAGTCAGCCTCAATGCTACAAGAATCCTTTGTAGTACCAAGATCTGACCTTGGAGCAGTGTCTGTCCTGGCTCGTCATTACCTCCCTTGTGAGTCTTGACCAACACCATGTCGAAGTGTGCTGGTGCTGCTGTTTTTCGGCCGTCCAGTGCAGATGTCCCAGCTGGTGTAGCTCTCAGACACCATTGTTGTGGTTTTTTGCCCACAGGTGGCAGTGTTGGAGCAGTGATAACAACTTGCTTGTATATGTCGAATCTGTCCTGTCGACCGGGTTGAATTGGGTTTTCAGGGATATGCTGTGAAAGAAACTCCTGAAGTGTGTGCACGAAGTTGCTGGCACCATGTGTGACTTCTGAATGTTCAACTGTTTGGTGGGGATAGGCTGGATAATTGGCAACTTGAATGGCATGTGATTTTGTTCCTTTTCAAGGACTCAACGGTCCTCAGGTTCTTGTTGCTGTCTGCTTGACTGCCAGGGTCAAATTCGGCTTCACTGGTCTTGGAGTCAGTTCCCAAGTCCAAATCAGAGCACACCACCAAGTTGTTGAGACCATGCCAGATGGTGTCCAGCCAGTTGAGAAAAGCTTGCTGTAAGAGGATGGCCTCCTGGCACTGAAGCCAGAGAGCCATCTGTTCTTCGTAATCCCGCTGGTTGCTCAACCAATAGGCTTCCTTGGCAAAGTCTATGTGAAGATGCTCAGGTAGTTCGGTGTTGAAACCATCTGTGGGGCTGAAGAGTCAAATAGAGTTGACATAGTGGGTGAGCTGATGGAGCTTGGGAATATTAAAGTGTTGTTGGACTTGGAGTTTGACGAATATCTCTTTGTGAGTGTGGAAAGTCGTGAGAGCCCTGTTGAGCTCATTGAGTGATTTCTCTGTGTGAACATGGAGCTGTGCGAAGTAGGTGAAGTCAAGCAGAGCCTGTGTGACAGTGAGAACATGATCAGGAACTGCACCAGCAAGGAGGCTGACAAAGACTTTCTGCATTTCTTTGTGCTTGGTCCCAGTCCACTGTTTGATGCCAGAGATCCCCTTGTGGAAGTGGCAAAGCCCTGCATAGCTGGGCATCATTTTGAAGTGGCAGTCAATCTCTTGGCTTCCAACTATCTCTGAACACCATCGCATGAGATGATCCTTGAAGATGCCTTTATGCAGCTGATGGAGAAGGTCTGGCATGAGAGCCAAGAAGATGTTAGCGTGCGGCAGGTCTGCCCAAAAAGGCTTATACACTGCATGCAAACCATCTGCTTTGAATGCAACTGGATGTTGGCCTCCCTTTCATTTGTCCAGCATCTCTTTGGTGACTTCTGGTTTGTGTGAGTCTGATGATAGAGGATCTCCTCAGTTCTTGGCTTTGACGAGGCATTTAGGGCATTGATTCTCCTTGCAGCATGCCACCAAACATTGCTCAGGGAAATCTGCTACATATGCTGTGAGAATTGGGTAGACCTGGTGGACACATGAGTCAGCACAAACCATCTCAACTCCCTCTTTACCCACAGTGATTAATGGCTCAAGCAGAAGTCGCATACAGTGATGAAAAAGCTGGTAGCCAGTGAGCCAGCGAGTTTGGGGAGTGAAACAGTCCAGCACCGCTACAGGAAGATAGCCAATCAAGATCGTCACACAAGATCCCAGTTTGCGACATTTTTCTTTTGAAATATTGCCTATTGACAAGTAGATGGGCCAGGCTGTCTTGTTGCCATGAAACTGGGACAATTTTGTCTTATCTGATGCAAGGATAACAGATGCAAGCATTGCTCCTGCTGGAAGTTTTTCCTGTTTAGTCACAAGTTCCTTAGTGTGTAGTTTTGATATCTGCTCAGTCAACACTGACCTGAGTCTGCCACCACCAATCCGCAGACCACATATCATCCCATAGCCGGTGATGGCCTCCCTTGTCCTGGTAAGCTCAGCTTGGCATGTATACCATTTGATCAGCAAATGATGGGTTTCCAATCAGTTCCCTGATGCACTCCACCGGATCTCGCATCCAAACTTCTACCTCCTCAGTCATGGCAAGTCCATTCTTGTCAACTGCATCTCCAGTGACCTTTACTTTCTTACAGGTCCAAGGAGCACTGTGTGGAAGAGTGTCCACTTTTTTCAAGAACACACGTGCATTGTGGTACAACAGCCTCATCCAATTCTTTGTCTGAGATCATGCAAAGGTGAGTGGCTAACTAATTCAAATGAGATGTCCACACACTATTGGCATTTTCAGGAACTCGTCAATTCAGTTTTGACCCAGGTGCTTCATCATCCATGCTGCCAGGTCCCATTCTTCTTTGTCCATGAAAGGTGCATACTTTTCTGTTTTGCTCTCCTTGCATTGACGGTGATAATCCTCAAAGGTGTTTGATTCCATATGAAATGTGGCTCCACTGCCCTCAAAGGGCTCGAAAAAGCGTCTGTAAATCCTGTTGGCCTCATTCTCAGACTGCTGAGATTGATGTATTGATGCCAGTGATGGTGACTGTGCTGGCAAAGATGGAGAGTGGGGGAGTTGCCAGTTCCTTAGATCATCTGGAACCATTGGAGTACTGGATCTCTCATCCTCAAAATCATTGATCATTGAGGTCAGGCCGTCATCTTCATCATCTTCATCATCACTGACAATGAACCTCTCATTCAGCCACTCCATCATGATTGTGTTCCAGTGCTGTTGGCATTGAGGTCGTTGTCCAATATGTCTTCTGAGACCAGCAAGGGTATGGAGACTTTTTCTGCAAGAGGTGCAAAGATGTTGGCTATGTGCCATTGGATAAGAGTCCAAAGGTAACTTGGAAAGTAAGTCATGTTTCAGTTATTCATATACTTGAAATTCGGACTTCATGCCCCAGCTCTGATTGTCAAAAAAGTGGTCTGACATGGTCCAGTGTTGTCAACCCACCATGATCAACAAAAATTAAGGTTCCAACACAACAAGACTGTTGACGCATTCTTTGGCCAACTCCCAATGCTATAAAATGGCCAGCTGTGAGTATGGTGAGATTGCCCATCCCATTTTCTTTGTTTTACATCTCACTTATCTCCAACTTGCCTCTACAGAATGTCCCTGGCTTCAAATCAGCCGAAAAAAATCAAACTCATTATCCCTTCCCATGCCCTTGCCATGCCAGGCTCATCGAAGGCCTTGCAAGGGACAATCAAACCAGTTGATCACTCGCTAACTTCATTGGTGCCAGCATCTCCTGACCACACACCAACTACCACTCCAACTCGACAGGCTCTTCAATCAGCCACCAGGAAACCACCAGCTCGCCTGTCATCAAAAGGTACTACTGCAGCACAGAAGCTTAGCAAAATTGATGATTCAAGGCATGGGACTCCAGCCTGTGAACGTCAAGCCTCTGGTGAAGAAAATAACCGTTGTAATTTTTTTTTTCTTTGTAGTATTGACTGTATCCATTCTGACTACATCTCACACCAGCCACTGCGCCTACTTGGCATACTCCCCAATCAGCCACAAGTGATCTACCTGCTTGCCTGCCCTCCAAAAACACTACCACTGTTACGTTAGGGCCTGGTTACTAGCTGTTCGTCGTATACCAGGAGTATCTATAAAGTAATCTCCGGTCGGATCCGTATCGAGAGTGTCATTCCTGTAATCTTCGATGTGTAGGGAGTGTCCTTGAGTAATCTCCTACCGGATGTGGTTCGCATTGAGTAGAGTATCCTGGGGAGGATCTCACGAAGAGTCGCAACGTCCTAAGAGAGTCGTTCCTTGCTAGGGAAGACTTCAGGCGGAAGGTCTCAAGGCGAACCTTGGAAGACTAGAAACTAGGCTGGATTGCGTAGAACTAGCTAAGGAACAAACGAGAGGTCGAGTGACCTTATATAGTACAGAGTGGAGAGAGAATTGGAGCTCTAAGTAGGGTTCAGGGTAGGCTACCACAGCGCTGAACCAATGAGAAAGAGAAACGGAGAATCGTATGATACCGAAAGGAGAAACGGGATGAAGAGCCGGTGCTACGTAGTGGGAGTGGAACGGCAGCGGAAGCTAAAGAGGAAAACATACGAGATGTGAAATGGAGACCAGCGGACCAAAGGACCGGTGGAAGAGCGAAACAGATCAAGACGAAAGAGGTGAAACAAGAAGACACATCTAAGAGTGGAACGAGATTCCGTCTAAGGGAACGAGGCGTTGGGGACGAATGTGGATAAGTCCCGAAGGTGGTCTGGTGAGGCGAGAAATTCATTGATGGAGACGTACGGCGGGTTGTCGGGGGAGAGGCAGATGTAGGGTATATCATGTAGAGACATGAAGTTCGTAACAACCACAGTGCAAAAACCCAGTGCAGTCAACCACCCAGCGAGACAGAAGGCCCCAGCCCAAGAACGCCAAGCAACTTCAGAGCAAGAGAATGACCATTGTATTTTTTTTCTCTGCATAAACTGTATTCAATCTGACAATCCCCCAATCTATCAGGCATTCAAAACATTTCCAAATGCAAGGTTCCAGCTCGTGAATGTCGGCCAACTGAGAGAGAAAATTACCGCTGTAAGTTTTTCCCTTCTTTTCTGTCAGCTTAAATCTGGCGATGTCTTATAATCCACCAGGTGATGAGCTGACAGAGTCATTGGATTGCCATGAAGAAAGTAAAAAGCATGCACAAGAGAAGACCCATTGTGCATTGCAAACAGCATATCATGAGAACCCTGAAGAGTTTGAAGAAGAACCAGCTGAGCTCCATAGTGAGGCTGACATTGAAGAGGAAACCATGGTAAGTTCTTGATGCTCTGCTCAGAGTTTTTCTCAATAATGTTCTAGTTCTCTGACTGGGAAGTGGCATCAAGATTGGCTAAGTCTACAAAGCCACTGTGGTACAGCACGAAAAAAGTGCCTGCTGCCACTATTCCACCTCAGCACAAAAGGCAAGTCCAATGGATGCCAGTGGAGGTCTTGCCAAGCAATGCGGATGCTCAGCATGGTGAGTCATTAGTATACAACAGAATTATCTGACTTTTTTTTGCCATTGGCAAGTAGATTCCAATGGTACTGAAATGGTGTTACAAATCACCTCTGAGTCAAAGAAAAAATCTCACAAGCGCTATCGTGAGGACAACCCATCTGATCCTATAGACAGAAAAGTGCACAAGGTTCAAAAAATCACTGATGAAACCTCTGACCAGTGCCATGGCCCATTGAAAGCTGCCAACTTAGATCCTATTACCAAAGAACTATTTAATATTTCAGTTCTGACATTCTGCTCCCTCATCTGCACAAAAGCACCCTTTCCAACATCCAAATTGGAGGAAACCTACTTGGCGCAAGATGCTTGGAAGCTTGCATGCAACAAGAAGAAGATACAAATGCCACTGGTGAAGGATGTGGTATCTTTGGTGTGTCATCGTCATTACACTGGTAACTACATGAACAGGCTAACATATTACAGCTTCTCAAACGCACTTCACAGGTTCATGGTGAACTGAAAACCAAAATCTGCAACCTTATTGGCCCATTTTTTGGCTTCCAGGCAAGTAATGTGAGGGAAGTCATCAAATGCAACCATGACCTGGCCAAACACCTTAAGGAAGGCTCCTGTTTCACTTTTAAGGTCTGGTAGTATTGTTCAATTGTAGATCAGCACTCACAGACTGACACCTCAGGATTGGGAGAATTGCAAGGGCCTCTACAAATCCAAACTCATTCAACTATCCATCAATCAAATGTGGTTTGCTAATCGCAATGATGAAGGGGTGATCCACAAAGACTACTTCAACCCCATTCTGATCAGGACCATTGCTTTGGTACTTGCTGCAGTGCATACATTAGAATTTCTACAGCTGTTGTAACTAACCTCCATTTGTTCCTCCAGATTGAGTGTTGCATTGATGAGTGGGCAAGTGGCATCAAATGCAACATCAATTTTACTACTGTAACTTATGGAAAGGTGTACCAAGATCATCTCAAAGAACTACTAATCTTTGACAAGCACACTGCAAATTATGATTTGCTTGATAAGATCCAACAGGGTTTACATGATGCAGCACAGTAAGTGGTCTTATTAATGACATGACATGGTTGCTTAGAGCTTGCAGATGCCATTCTGGTGCAGAGCCGATCAAATCCGAAGCCCCCAATTTGCGCGCTGTGGGTGCCCAGGCATTTCAAGATGTGATTGAGGAATATGAGTCAGAGCAAGTTCAGAATGAGTCAACTGAAATGGATTCCATTGAGGAGGGTGATCCTGTAGATGAACCAGAGGGGTCCACAGACAGTCAAGGTGGATGGGTCAGTGAACATGGAGATTTGGAGGTTGATGGTGAGCATGAGTTTGATGGCGAGGAAGAGGATGGGATGGAGGCAGAGGATGCATTTGAGGCTACTGAGGGTGGAGGTGATGGAACTGAAGGCAACAACTGTTTCAAGAATCCCTCACAGTGAGTAGTCTGTGCTAGTGAATTATATTTTTTGGTCTGTAATTCGTGTGTGGTGTGCTTGTGGCCCAGGTATGGTGGGATGGATCAGCCAGTTCTATAGACGTTGTATGCTCCATATGCTACATGGAAGGCTGGAAAACATCATGTCCATAGCACTCTATAGTGCTATATAGCTAACTCTGTATGCTATATTGAGCTATAGACCAGGCACTTAACTACAGAGGTATGTACGATACATGAGCTACATATTGCTACAGAGCTGACCAAATTTTTCCTGATGTTGTGCATACTTCTCCTGTACCTTCTCCTCCACACAACACAACTATGACATCTATGACCATGAACTTCTTGCAGTACTGTACCATTTCAATCAATTCGTCACCCCATGTGATGCATGACAAGGCCTGACGGAAATTTCATTTGTCACTTGCCTGGGTGATGTGTTATGCCAGCCAAAATTTTTGTCATTTTGTCATTTCATCATTCCAGACTGAGTGGCACCCAATGAGAGATCACCCCTCCAAAAAGGCATGCATAGCACGACAAAAATTTTGGTGAATTAATGGAGAGTCTGATCTCTGTTCTATTCCAATGCAAACTTCTCTACCAGCAGCTCTTGCTATACCTGCTGCTGCAGTAGCAGCTCTACTACTGAACCCAACTCTATCAATCTTGCAATTTCTTGATTTCCCCCTCCCTCCAAGTCAAGTCACCTTCTTGAAACCTCATTTGCCCCCATCTGCCTACTTCAGCTCTGATCAACCAAACATTCAAGATTTTCAAATGATTAAAACCATACATCAGCAAAATGACCTTTTTTGGCTACAGACCCCAAAGTTCACATGCTTGTAGTGCAGCTCTGTATGGCCTATACAAGTCCCTACAGGCTCTTAACCAAATTTCTGAACACTACAGAGTACATAGAGTAGTCAGCAAATATTATTTCGGGTCCACATTTTCTGAGTCGTGCACACCACCAGCTGTGTTATCTGCGACAGTGTGCAGTGGACTGTGTGAATCATGCAGTAAAATGTAGTGGACAGTGTACATTCAGCAACAAACTAGTATGAACCATGGATGGTGTATTCTATGACATCAGGACTATAGCCACTATGCCTCACGATCATGTGAACCTGCCCAACATGTAGCTCTGCAGTGGTAAGCTTCAACTTCACCTTCTCCAGCTGCAAACAACTGTACTGTAACCATAACATATCACAATGAACAAGTTGGTCAGCGAGGGATGTCTGAATGTATTGTATCTTGCAGTTGCTAATTGCAGTTTCCATGAGTAGATTGGCCTCTGTAGGATCGTCTGGGGGTGGAATTAATGATGATGGGTGCATGTTTGGCTACATGCAGATGAATGTGAGTCTAGGATGCATAAGATTGGTACTTACGAGTTCATATACCATAGTCAGTGGCAAGCTTGCAGCATCCTCAAGACATTGGTCCTCCTCCTCTAACTTCAGGGAGACAGTGTTAGGGATGGTGGATGGTGATGAACATTGAGAATTAGTGCCATTGGGTAACACATGCCCCATTGCAGGTGAGGGCTCAGATGTCAGGAAGGAGGAAGAGTAGTGAAGAGAATGTGTGGTCAGTGAGGTGCAAAAAGGCAGGTGTGAAGAATGGAACTCAGAAGAACTGAGGAAGGCAAGAAAAGTAGTAGGATTGCTCATCATGCTGGGATAATATGATGTTGATGAATGTCATGCATGTCACAGCGAAGACAGGAGAGTTTGCATGTGACCTTCAGACTTAGGTATTACTTACTTGTTGCATCCTTCCCTAATGATGCCATTGAAGGTAAAGAGGCTTCATCCAGCCCAGAGACTTTCATTCTGTCCTGACTGCGGGAGAAGGTTTGCAAATGAGACATGGGTCCTTCAACATATGAATCAGCCCTCAAATGTGTGTGGCTCCTGGACAAATGACATGTCAAACCTTTATCACCATCATGCACCTGCTCTTAATGGCACAGACATCTACCCTTTGGTCGAACCCCAGCATCAGCATAGCCCTGGTCACGATGATTCTATTTATCAGGACAGCATTGATGATGTGCTGGCACAGGGTGATTTCTGTTATGTGAGTCATTAGACTTGCATTGAGGTCAAATGATACTTACTCTGAGGGAGGTACTCATGAAGAGACTCAGCGTCCTCAAAGTAAACCAAAGGTAAGAACAAGGGACGAGGGGATAGAGTCACAAGCTGGAATGGGCTTGTGGATTCGCAAGACTAATGCTGTAATTGCGTAGAACAAGAATAGAGAAATGAGTACAGGCTGAGTGGGTATTTAAGTACTATGAGTTACCTAAGCAGAAGGTCGTAGAACTCTATGGAAGGTAGGGGAAACGTGGTTACTATGAGAGAAGTAACCAAGGAGTGAGACAGTCCTGTAGAATAACGTGATACTAAAGAGGAAGTAAGAGGGGAAGAATACCCAGGGAAAGCAAGTAAGTATAAGTCAGTCTCCTTGTAAGAAGGAGCGAATGAGAAATAGGGACGTCATACTACAGAGATGAGGAAGAAAACATGGGAGAGGAAAGAAATTGTAACAATTTCAAAGCATATGGAGGTGCTGCATCTGACCCAATTGACGTTGAAGAGTGTCATGATCCGTTCACTGGCTGGATTGTTGACAGTCACCCAAATGCTCCTTTGATATATCTGGGGGGAACCACTTTCATGGATCAATTCTTCAATGATAAATGTGCAGGCCACTGCAAAGAGAATCTCTACTATCCTTTCACGTCAGAGGCAGAATGGAAATTAGCTTCATGGCTGCTGTGCTCGCATTTAAGCATGGCTGCCATTGATGACTTTTTTTCCTTACCACTGGTACATTAAGGATCATCTTCTCCTTCTTTTCAAATTGAAAAACCAAAAAAAAGACTAACTTGTATGTCAGATCAAGCAGCTTTCCCTCTCTTTTTGAATGGCGAAGGAGTTACACCTTCATGCAGAAATGTTGCCATCTGGACCTCATTGGAAATCCCATGTTCTCTGTACTCAAGTTGCAACCAAGCGCAGAGCGGTCATCTTCTACTGTGATCCAGTCAAGTGTCTTCAGGCTTTACTCAGTCATCCCTTGTTCACACCCCACATCTCTTTCATCCCACAGAAAGTATGGTTGTCATCTGTGCAGACAGTTCATATCTATGATGAGTGGATGTCAGGCGATCATGCCTGGAGTTTACAGGTAAAGCCATCCTTTCCCAGAAATTGATATCTTTTTGACTCGACAAAGGATCAGTTACCAAATGGTGCAATGCTTCTTGGGGTCATGTTGTCCTCCGACAAGACGAACATCTTGGTGATGACTGGGAACAGGATGGCCCACCTGTTACTCCTCAGCCTGGCCAACATCAACACTGATATCCATAGTAAGGAATTGCTACACAGCCATGTCCTCCTCACACTTTTACTGGTTGCATCCTTCGTCCATAAGCAGACATGTGTTCACAGCCTGTTATCTGACTGGCTTATCCATGAAAGCCTAGATCTTGTGCTGAAGCCTCTCAAGGTTGCTGCCATGGTTGGGATTATGATGAGTGACCCTGTTGGTAACTTGCATTACTGCTTCACTTCCCTTGTTGCATACATTGCCGATAGGCATCTGCATGGGTATGGCCTCACACCATGGGTTGTGAGTGTGGGTACCTGTGGGTATGGGTATGGGTATGGATGTCCATACCCATGGCTATACCCATACCCACACCATGGGTTTCCTATTACTAGCAGGGAAATGAAGGACTTGATTTATATCATCACAATGCCAATGTGTAGTAACCTTAGGATACAAGTTACAAGAAATTTCAAGCAACATTGTATCATAACCATTCAACTGGCAACTAGACCAAAAAGGACTGGTCTGAAACAGCCTTTGAGTGGTTGTAACTGGTTATGGAATGGTCTTTTGAAAGACTAGCCCACAGCTTAGTTGCATGTGAAAGCCTCGCTTAGATACTGCATGATGAAATATAGTACATACTCATAGCTGTCTATCCGTCCAAAAATCATGTATTTTGGTTCAGGGGATGCAGAGATATACCCATTTCCGGGTTGTATGTCATTTTAACATGGTTAGGAGACTATCTATTTGTAACCAGCCAGGATAAATTCTAAGAATTATGGGAAAATT
>JBBPMO010000998.1:1820-13564 GCA_038090315.1 Xanthoconium stramineum
GAGTGCAACGCCCCCGCCAGCACGGCGACGACGACACCCCTTGGATCGAGCACGCAGAGCAGCCCCCCGATCGCCTGCCCGAACACCCCCACGTAGCTCGGGTGCCGCACGACGCCGTACACGCCGCGCGTTACGAGCGCGTGCGTGGGGCGGATCGCGAGCTCGAACGTGAAGCGGTCCCCGAGGGCGCGGAAGCAGTGCACGCGGAGGAGGGCGCCGGAGAGCGCGAGGAGCGTGCCGGCGACGAACACGGGGGTGGGGGAGGTGAGCGCGGTGGGGTGCGCGGCGAAAGCGGTGGAGGGGATGAGCGGGGCGAGGGCGGCAGGGAGGCGGTCGTAGAGCGAGTGGGCGAGTTGGGGCGGAATGTACCCGCTGAGCGTCACGAGGACCGAGGCTTCGAGGAGCGCCCAGGACCATAATACGAGCTAGTTGAATGGTGCAGGCGTCAGCGGGCAGGCCCTGGAAGCGAAAAAAAAGGAAAGTGCCGTGCACGCACTTTGGCGAACGCGATGCTGGAGGACACCAAATGTTCTCCACCGTGTTGTTCGCGTAGTTGCTCGGCGGGAGGTCGAACGTTGGGCGTTGTCGCTCCGTACTGCTGAGCGACCACCCCGACGATGAGAAGCACTAATTTCACAATTGCCATGGGGGGTGGAGGTGGTGTAGTCTTGTTTCACTCTTTCGTTTGAAAGACGAACCCGTGCGCTTCCGAATAACTTGCATGGTTCGAAAAAGGGTTGATAGGGCGGCACTAACATATATAATCTACGAGCTCAGCCCATCGTACTTTACAACTTGTATCGTGATGACTGAACATGACACGATTCACAAGTAAACAAAATAATTAGCAAGTTAAATAAATGGCGTCATAGGCCCAAGAAAGTCGGGAACGATCCACCTCTTCACTCCGAGTTACCCGTCTTGCTCACGACGAGGTCCAGCCCTTGCTCGACGTACTCTCTCAACTGCGCCTGCACCTGCTCGATCTTGTCGTCCCGCGTATCCAACCCATACTCGAACGACGCAAACTGCAGCGAGAATCGCTTGAGTTTGCTCGTCCCCTGACACCGCGACGCGACCAAGCGCGTGATGGCGTCGACGGGGACGATTGTGGAGCACCTCAAGTGGAGCACTTCGAGGGCCGGACAGACCTTGCCCTGCCCACTGTGCGCGAGCGCGGTGATGAGCCCGTGGTTGAGCCTCAGCACCCCGGGAAGGAAGCTTATGCTCTTTAAATGATGCAACTGCGTGAGACACGCCACCACCGCCGCATCCCCAATATCGACCCGATGGAAACATAGGCTTTCGAGCGTATCCGCGGAGCGCATCAAGAGCGGCATACACTCTGTTTGCCCCGTAAAACTGCCGAGCGCGGGATTGACGTTTCTCATGTCAAAGTGACGTAGCTGGGGCATGCGGAGAGTATCGAAAAAGTGGACGAGATACGGCGTTTGGACGTAGATACTCGTTTTGAACGTGTGAACGTAAGGCAGGGTCACGGGCACGGTGTGTGCTGGATCCGCGTCATCGAACGGTGCGCCGATACCGAGGTAGAGCGTGATCAGATTGGGACAACAGGCAAGGGTTTGGAGATAGTCGCTGTGGACAGGGTTCCAAAAAGAGCTGGCATCATACTGGAGGCTGAGATGCTGAAGCTGTGCCCACGGAATCTGAAACCGGTGAAGGTCGAGGCTACACCAAGACATGGTCAGGCTTTTGAGCTTGGGTGCCGAGTGCAATACGATCGGAGGTGGGGTTTCGTTCACGGGGAGAGGGTTGGAGCTTTGCAGTTCCAAGCGCTCGAGGTGCGGCAGGTGGGTGCGAGTGAGCGTCAAAAGACAGCTGAGAGACCGAGGCGAGAGATGGAGAGAGAGATCCTTCATACGGGGACCAAGGGAGAGGATCTCGTTGTCAAGATGCATAAGGGCATGCCACGGGATAAGGGACCCTTTAGGATGGTTGAGAAAGACGGAAATCGGGAGGGCTTTCGAGCGGGAAAGCCAGAGGTGCATGGCAAGGCTCTTTGATCGTATGAGTGCCTCCCAATCTCTACTCCCGGACGGCAAATCGAGTTGCAACGTGGACCATAAGCATGGCAAGGAAAACAGGAGGTACCGCCAGGAACGGCAAACCTGACTAAGCAAAAGCGGTGCCAGCCGCGGGTCGGGTCTCGGCATGTCTGAGATGCAGAATTCGAAGACCTGTGCCATGATGTCCGTGGGCATGCGGCGAACGGGAGACACGAGTGCCTCGAGTTCATGGACAACGCCCCGAACACGGTCATGTTGCTGCTCAAGGCGGAGTAGCTGAGCACGAGCACGTTCGATCTCTGCGGCAAAGGCAGATAGTTGGGCCTTGCGCTCCTGCAACAAGTGACGGATGTGCTGGGTGTCCACCGGAGACGGCACCGAGTTTGTGTGGAAGAGCTGTGAGATTGATGGCTGCGAAGGAGATAGTCAAGCGCATGGAATGTATGAGCGTTAAACAGGACATACTGGTATCTTCGGGTCTGTCGAGTCACCTGGAATGCAAACAGGAGCACCGAGAAAAGGCATTTGGCGGAGGAGCGAGTGTACTATGGAGGCTGGTGGTTGGTGGGCGAGTGAGCAAGGTGGGAGAGGGAGGAATGAACGGCCTGCATATTTGTGCGTCCTTCAAGTCCGTGTGCTGGCCAGGTACGTAACGAACAGGCGGGCGACGCATGGTGCCAAATGAATCCAAGCGGGGGCATGCAGTTGACACGCCGGATGCGATGACCTGGAGGGCTGTTCCAAGTCGCAATTAGAGTTGCTATGGCGCAGTCAGGTGACCGTTGGGACAAGTAGCGTGTCAATTAGAGTGCCAGTGTCGAGAACGGCGAGCTCAGGCGCGGTGCTGCAAAGGTCATAGTAAATGCGGCTGACGTGCACCGACAGTTCAACCAACCAACCACGACGACCCCGCTGGGCCCTGGCCATGTCCCTCCGCATTCTGAGTCTGGGATGGAAGAGTGTCAGTTTGGTCTTGTTAGTTCTCAAGGCCATTGCAAAATATAGTCAAACAATCACGACAACGATCTGGCGTAGCGCATACGCGTCGCGGTCAGTCCAGCATCAATACTCGCTCTGCTCTCGCTCACGCTCCCACAGTATTCCTACCATGCCACCACCAGTCCCGGACTTTTCTGCGGCCCCACCCAAGCTCGTTTTGGACGACTTTATCGTCAAGGCACTCTCGTCGACACCCCCGGAATTGCATCCCTTTTTCGAGGCATTCAGAGACCTCTACTCACGAAAGTAGGGCACTGTCGTTGAAACTCGAGAACAGCACTCATGCCAAGCGACAGATTATGGCACCAGCTCACCCTCAAGTTGTTCGAATGCTTCGATAACCCCCTTTCAAAGCCGTGCCGCGTAGTCGTCTTCCAGCAGTTCGTGAGAGACTTCGAGTCGAAATTGAACCAGCAGAAACTCGTGGAGCTGGGAACCCGGGTATCGAAGGAGATTACAAGTACGTTCCATTCCCGCATGTCATTTCCATTAGAATTCATCTCGTCGCCAAGATCCCCAAGCACAGCTTGGTTTTCTGAGCGCGCTTCTCTCACGAATCGATGCCGATAAGTCCAAGGAAGCATATGTCCTGCTACTCGCCAACATTGCCCATGCCAAACTCGTATATGGGGATCTCGAAGGAACAAAAAAGGACATGGACACTGCTTGGAAGACGCTCGATCAGCTCGAGGGTGTGGACAATGCTGTGAATGCATCATATTATCGGGTAGCTGCGGACTACTACAAGGTGATATGAGCGTCGAGAACGTTCTAGTGGATGCCCGCGCTGACGCAATCGCGATTGCAGGCGAAAGCAGAATATGGGCCGTTTTACAAGCACTCGTTGCTGTATCTGGCATGTGTTGATGTTGGGACAGACCTCACGGCAGAGGAACGTTTGTTACGCGCACACGACCTTGGCATTTCGGCATTTCTCGGCGAAAGTATCTACAACTTTGGGGAACTGGTAGGTTGTTCGGGCCATTTAAAAACGAGTGTCTTCTATTCAGCGGAGTGATGCTGACGATGAGTTCATGTGATAGCTGATGCATCCGATATTGGACGCGCTGGACAACACGCAGTATGATTGGATCAAGAAGCTGCTGTTCACATTCAACGAAGGCAACATTGGCAAATTCGAAGCGTTGGCGCCACTTTTTCCGCAGGAGGTGCGTGATGGGTGCGGAGAGCCGTACTGAGACGGAAGAAGCTGAGGAGAATGGAATGGTTTGTTTCAGCCGATCTTGGAACAAAACTATCCGTTTCTTCGACAGAAGATCTGTCTCATGGCGCTGATAGAGTCGGTGTTCAAACGGAGTGCGAATGACCGCACGATGACGTTCCAGACGATCGCCGAGGAGACGCGCCTGGCGATAGATGAGGTGGAACATTTGATCATGAAGGCACTGAGGTGAGCACAAATGGGGGATTTTACTGGGGGCGTGTCGCTGATAATCAAGTGCGTGCAGCCTCAAGTTGATTCGAGGTACGCTTGACCAGGTGGATGAGAAAGCACACATAACGTGGGTGCAGCCGCGTGTGCTGTCACGGGGACAGATTGGGGAGCTGGCTGGTCGGCTGGACGTGTGGATAGAACGGCTCGGACGGGTCGAAGAGCGAATAGCGCCCCAAGTCATGTAGCTAGTCAGTGGCGGTGACAAGTAATAAAAAACATATCTAGCGACTTGTACTCGGATTATCAGCCATGTCCGACTCCCCACCCAAACACGCACGCCGCGTATCCCTCGCTCTCCCCTCCTCTCCCCGTCTCGTACCAGCCTGGAACTTTCGCGACGACACCTCCATCACCATGCCAGAGCGCAAGGGTAAGATGCGCAGACTCGCAGACGACGCCTTCGTCGTACAGAAGAAGCAGCGCAAAAAGTGGTCCGAGGAAGAAACACAAATGCTCGTCGACGGCTGCAACACGGTACGTCCATCGATCGCCCCTTGTATCCCTCCTCTGAACGCGCCACAGTGGGGCGTCGGCAACTGGAAGGCCATCCTCAAAGACCCAAAGCTCAAGTTCGACAACCGCTCTCCCGTCGACCTCAAGGACCGGTGCGTCTCCCCTCCCCTCCCCCTGCCCCCCGTACTCCGCTCACACCCACCAGGTTCCGCACCTACTTCCCCGACGCGTACAAGGAGCACTACCCCAACGCCAAGACCCATCTTTCCAGCAAGGTCCGCTCCACCCTCCCAGACGGCCGCTCCATCTTTGAAAAGACCCGCTCAAAGAAGCGTCGTCCCTTTACCGAAGAGGAGGACCGCGCCCTCAAGGCCGGCTACGAACGGCACGGCACTGTATGGGCCACCATCGTCAAGGACCCCATCTTCCAGGAGCAGAACCGCCGCTCGACAGATCTCCGCGACCGCTTCCGCAACGCCTTCCCTGAGCTCTACCAGGCTGCCGGATACAAGCCACGCAACGCCCCAAAGAAGAAGAAGGACACCGGTCCTGTACGCGCAGCAACGGACGATCAACTTCCCTCCACGACATCCCACATTGGCCCAACGCGGCAGAAGCGCGCCTCCAGACTCCTCAGAGGCGGTACAAAGAGCGTTCCCGAGAGCGCCACCTGCTCGGAAGACGAGGATAGCTCTGCCGCCGAGGAAGAGTCGACCCGCAGGTTGTTCAAGTGCCCCCCTATCACGACAGCGTCGTCCCCGCAGGTCGAGACGCCGTCCTCGGCAGAGCCGTTCGCCGAGATGGACATGGAGGCCATCGACCCTTTATCCGAGCCCCTCTCCATCCCTGACTTTATGCCCAGCGCGTCCCAGTCCCTCTCAGAGCTCACCGACTCATCCCAGTCGCAGGGCACATGGTCCAGCATCGAAACGCCGATCCACTCGAGCAGCTGGTCGACCAACGCCGGCTCTCCAACCTCGTCGCACATATCCTCGGACTACCCCTTCAATCAGTCACCCTTTATACGTCGCATGCCCACCATCGGAAAGTCGCCTTGGGGCGCGCAGGACTGGTTTTCTGCCAATCCCCGACTTGACACGTCCACATTCTCCAGCAGCGGCTCGTCCTTTGCCGAAGGCCTTTCCCCGGCACCGTCGTCCCCCTTTTCCTTTCATCACCTTAACCATGGCGTCATGGATCGATACGACTTATTTCCGACCTCCTTTCACGACTTTGCCTCAGAGGTTGGCGTCGGAGATACGCACTCCACCTTCTCAGACCCTGAGATGTTTCCCACTAGCACCTTTAGGGGCTTCACCCATCACTCCAATTACGCCGGTGACCTTATCTTTGGCGCACGCACGCACCAGCCGCAGCAGTCGTATTATGGTCCTGGTTTCGGCTTTGGAACGCCTGGACTGGGACTGTCAGGCATGCAGCAGCCGTCTGGCATGCACCCCATGCAGATGCACGCGTCTGCACTCCCTGGCATTGACGAAATCGAGCTGGCGTCGATTACGCTCAACGATCAGGCTGAGGTCTCCGCGTCTGCCTCTACTACCGGCGAAATCGGGATTCAGAAGGACGATACGGAGACGTCTCTGAATATCGCGTCCACGCTCGAGCTGTTTGCCATCGCTCCCCACAATATGGAGGACATGGTCGATTTGGCGCACTCGACGCCGCCTGCGACGCCACTCACGACATCTCGCCCCCTGTCGCACGTCCATTCATCTGCGTCGCATGGGCGATCGATATCTGTGCCGCCATCAGAGCCGCGCTCCACGCTGGCACGTTCAACACAGGTTCAAGCTCATTTGCAGCCCGTCATTACAACCACGCGGTCGTTGCCTTTTTTCGACGCGCTCCCTCAGCAGACTTCAGAGTCCGCCCCATTGAATACCACAGCAGATGCGCAGCCGGGCGTTGATTTGTGGAAACCAACGAGCAACGATTTCCATAACCTGCCTTTCCTCGACTTGCACTATTACAGTGGCAGCCATTCTGCGGACGGCCACCATGACGCGAGTGGCGACACCTCGAGGCAGGGTCAAGCCCTTGATTTGGCGCGCTCGAACATGTCACTGAGGTCCGCGCCACCAACTGCCCCATACTCGTCAGTCACCCAGGCACTCCAGACAGCGCAAGCGTTGCTGGTAGGCACAGCCCAGGAGGTGGGTGCGAGTACGGGTGCGAGTGTGCGCCAGCCGCACCAGCGCGGGATGAGTTTTGTGTCGCCGCAAGACCTGCAGTTGCGCAAGGCGAGCGACAACAAGCGCAAGCGGGCCAGCTGGGACGGCGGTGCATTCTGAAACGCATCACTGGCCACTCGTCGTCTGTTTTTCTTTTGCATCAAGCATCCCGTGGATCTGGATCACAATGTCTTTATCCGTCAATACTCGCACATCTCCCAGCATCAATTTCATTCCGCATGACCTCATGTGCTCGCGTTCGCTTTCGCCACCACCTCAGATGCCCTTTTATCCCGTCCTCGTTTCGCTGTTTTCAGTTGCATCGCTATCCTATCCATCAGTGTGCCGCCATTATTCATCCAGGTGGCTCCTTGCACACGCATGCATGTTTCGTTTTCGTTTGTTTCTTTTTTTCCGCATGCTTTTGCGGTATCCAAGTACGCATTATAATCATCCGGTACACATACATATAGGTATATTGTCTCACTGTCGCAGGGCGGCACTTTGCCATGATTACGCTTCGTTGTAGTTGCACTTAAAGCTGGTACTTGCTGGGACGACCTTGATGGGTCGTTTTCGCCACAGAAAAGCGAAATGGCAAATAAACATGGTATATATGATGTGGTGGGATCCTCGTCTGATAATGCGAGCTGCAAGGGTCCAGTACGACGTGGGACATCTTGACGCCATCGGACACAGACGCGGCGTCCTACGTCATGCGCCAGGGGGATGTGTATATGCGAGGACGCGAGGTAGCCCGGCGTCCGCTGTCAACGGACCCATTGCGTGCATCGTGCAGACCACGCCCCCACAAGATGAGGGTCAGAGGAACGGTTAGGGATCAAGTCGGGACGTGACGATGCGGATAGATCGATGACGCGCGTTGCGATGTGGCTTGATCGTGATGGCCATCATCGCCATCGGAGGGTCGAACGTGGACGGCGGGGGTAATCGTACGTGGGATCCGCGCTCGCTGAGTCGGGTCGCGTTCGGGGATCTCCTCTCCCGCTTATTTTTAGTGCACCACGCCGTGCGTCGTGGGTGATGGGGGCAGATGCCCATCGATGACGGAGGTGATATGTACTGATAGGCCCCTGGGGTGACGCGACGAACGTCACCGAACGCGGTCGAACTTTTGGGAAAGAGGTGCTCGCATCCGGCGATGTGGGCATCAACGCCTTCAGGCCATGCGTGATCAACGAGGCGTCGCTACGAGCCGAGCCAGCGAATCCGAGTCCGCGGTGCCGGTGATGGGTACACCACCCCCGTTTGAAATGGGGACAGTTTCTTTTCAATGGACTGATCGTGTGCCTTCTTCGACGGCGACGGCTCTGCTTCCGTGGACCCATTTCGGAAGATGCCGACGTGCTGCCTGACGCCGTGCACGCACGTCCAGCGAACGCGACAAGATACGAAGAGGACCCGAAATGGCCCGTGCAAACCACATTCTGGCTCATGTCAATCATTGAAAAGAAGAGTGTACATAACGTGTGGGGTACTATGAACACGTTCGCGCTACGTAAGAGCTCGACTTCCATCAGCCAATGAGTGGTGTGTGTCTTGTCCCAGACCGCGACAAGGTTTGGCCCTGTCCCCTGTGGTGATCAAATGTAATCCCGACAGCGCGTCGCTACTGGGTATCACAAGACGAACCTCCGCCCCTGAAACTTTGAACTTGAAGAGTCGATTGTAGGCTTCGTCTTGTCGCACTCGAACACTGGTTCGGTCTATCATTTAGCATACTCTTTCATCAGCTGTGATCAGACGCAGCGCCCTTGTTCTGTTTGGTCGAGGCAGGTGGTAAGTGCCTTGTGACAGACTACAGCCGTGGTAGAGACACTGACTGTACTGCGCTGCAACCGCTTCATGTTCGCCCATCCAGCCCCTGGTAGGTGTCTACCTTTCTCCCCAAGATCCATTTCAACTACTGCAAGCTGGGGGACTCATCCTGCACGGCCGACGTTGCTGGATGTAGAGCAGCCCGCGAAATGTGCATAAAAGCTAGGTTGCGCGGCGCTGTCAATACCAGCTCCAAACATCTATCTTTCTTCTTAGTTATCCATACTATGTACTTCAGCTTCGCCCTCGTCTCCAGTTTCTTGCTTGCTTCTGTAGTTCTGGCAGACTCGGATAGTCATCTCCCCGACGGTCGAACCCAGGTTCTTGACCAACGTAGCGGCGGCCTCCTAGCTGGTACTATTCTTCGAAGCAAGGAGGTGTGTCATCCATTTTACGATTGTCTTGCTGGACCTCACTCTGTCCTATTCCACCAGTATTTGTTCACCGGCATCACCGGCACCATCACCGTCCCCGATCCCACGCGTCCATATGACTCTGGTGCCTATGCCTTGGTCACTCTTGACATCGTCGGATGCGAGGGTATCGCTTTCACGGCCGGGCTGGAGTTTACCGTCAAGCAGGGTGTGCCCAGGTACCGAGGTAAGGAGGATATTCTCAACGATGCGTCAACGACTCGTGTCACACATTTTCAAGTTTTTCCACTTCGTGGTCCGCGGACAGCATGGGATACTCTGATCTCGATGTCTTTCCCGGGGACGAGCTTAGATTGACCGTACAGTCGTATGACATCGCGACTGGGGATGCCATCATTGAGAACCTCAGCACTGGCGAGTCCAGGCGCAAGCGTTACACTTCCGGATCTGGTCCCACGTTATGCCAGACTGCTGCAGGGTGGTTCATTCAAGAGATGGATGAAAATATACCCCTTCATGACTTTGGCGCGTTGACTTTTGCGAATGCTGAGATCGCCGGTATTCCCGGTAAGACATGGCATGATGAAAGAATATTTGTGGACGATCGAGAAGGACGGCAAAGCTCTGACCTCTACCTCAAATGACGCGTCTTCCGTCACCATCGAGCGTGTGTACTAGGCCCAGAAACGTGGGTGGACTTTGGTTGTTTAGTACATATTTGGTTTTACTGTATTACATCTTCGTACAATGATATCTACGGAACCCACAGATTCTACTACAAAATTGTAGTAAATAACATCTACGAGGCGGCCCGGGGGTGCCTCGACGGACCCGCTTCTGCATTGACGTGCACCCGCCTGACTGCTTGACGAACGGGACCAGGTTGTCCCTTCACGGAAGACGATCCGGGATCTTCCTCGCCGCGAGCGTCCGGTGGTAAGAGGAACTCGACGTCCTCAAACATGTGCGGGAACAGGATCGCTAGCATGTCGTCCACTCTAGTCGATCGTGAGTCTGAAAGCTCGGAAAAACAGACAGGTTGCGTACTTGAAGATAAAGTCCCCCTTTTGAGCAGGTTGTCCTTTCCTGGTTGATTTTGTCGGCAAATCGACCAGTTTCTTTTCCGAGTCCGTCGCAAAGGAGGTGACGTTGAGGGTTCCGGCCGAGTTATCTTTGGTGTACAGCGACAGGCCTTGTCTCGCAGCAAGGTCGAGAATGTTCTTCTCCACGGTATCTATGAACTGGGTTAATATGCCATTTCAACAGTGCACACGTCAAGCATGCCTTCAGCATAGTAGCAAAAGACTATTATCGTCGGTCAGAGTTATACAGGCGACCAGTAGGAAGGGTAACATACCTTCAGTTGATCGAGTTTGGCCCATGCGATCTATGCGTGCAATGGCTAGCTCATGGTTCAGTGGTCGTCAACCCAGCACCAGCAAGCGCAAAATTACCTTGTACTTCAAAACCATGATTCACGACGCTCTCCAACAGGAAAACTCGAGAAGCACAAGTGACATTTAGGCCAGCGTTATCGCGTTCGCTGTGCAAGCATTAGGCAGGAACCATTCCAGATCACGATACACGTACCCGTGCAAAAGCAGAACCTGAAGAGATGGATCGACTCGAAACCTTTTCGCTCCACCGTCCTGGCCTCTCTCTCGATTTTGGTCCAATCGTATGCAGGGTATACCTAGATAGTCTTAGTCAATGCCTTGGTATTGATGGCTTCGACTTGCCATTTGAATAGAGTGCATGCTCGATGACTTGGGGATACGATAAGCGGCAAGCGAGAGTAGAAAGATCAGAGACTCACTGGTCAGTGAATCAGCCCATGCAGAGAAAACGATACTCTTTGCGCTAGGGTCTACAAGTTGAATGTGCAGCAAGTGTCGAACGAGTGTCTGAATCTTGCTTCCATAGCTTCCATTTGATTCCATCGTCTGGATATCAGCAAATAAGGAGGGGTCTTACCAGGTGGCTGGTCAACATTCGCCTGCATGCTTCGGTAGCTCAAACTCACTGATCACGTTATAGTGGATTTCTCGATGAGAGGTAGGAACTGGTTCCCCGTCGTTCAACAAGGGCCTTGGAGGAGGCGGTTGATTTTCCTGAACAGTGAAGCGTTGTAACTGACTGGGATCAACAGAAGACCTACAACAGACGTTCAGTTGACAAAAAGAAGTGGTTGGTGGAGTATACCTGCAAACAGGACAAGCCCTTCCTTTGCCGCGAGCAATCCATGCCTTCATGCATCCCTTTAAGTGGTACAGATAGCCCGTCAATTGATTACCGTCGAAAATTTCACAAACATACCTCACAAAAAATATGAGCACTATTCAAAACTTCAGCGTGCGTTCCTCACGAGGAGAAACCTCGTACCATTGAGTGATGAACCCTC
>JBBPMO010000999.1:0-13556 GCA_038090315.1 Xanthoconium stramineum
CACATTCTGAACGCATACATACAGGTGAGTCGTTCGTGGGCGCTCTGAGAATGATGGACGACGCGTCTTTTTTGTGAATGACACCGTGAAGAACTCTGAAGAGCCATGTAGTTGGAGGCGGGGTACTATCCTTTCCTTTGATGCTATTAACTTCGGATCTCACCCTTATTACGGTCCAGGGTTTCGCGCGCCTGAACATGTGATGTTTTCTGCGGTCTTGAATGATGCATATCTTCCTTTCGGAGGCGGTGGAATTACCATTGCTATTCATTCTCCACATATGCTTGTCACATCACATAAGTCCGTGCTTCCAATAAACTTGCCATTTTTCAACCAACCATCCTCTAACGTGCGGTAGGTGAGCTGGCTGTTACGGGTTGTGTCAGCGGCGGAGCCTTACTGAGTTTCAGTCGGCGTGACCCGTTGATTGGTCAGTCGAGATCCCACCGTCAAGAACAACCATGGATGACGACTATTTTGGAGCCCTTTATTTCAGGTATGATTAGATACTCCGTAACTCACTTACCCCAGGGGTATGACTTATCGGCGCTTTCAGCAAGGAGACTCAACTCTTTAGGATGGTCTTTCCACCTGTCGGGTGCTGGGATGCGAAATAAAGCATCCTATGATATCTAAGGGTGGGTCTTTAATCTTCATCTCCGAGTATGGCTATGCCGCGCAGGCCCCTCCCCTTAGCATGACTAAATTTGCTTGCTACCCTTCAATGTGCCTATGTCTCCTGAAGTGCCAGGCTCATGTCACATCAATGGACCCTCATTATAAGCGTTATCTCAACATCTAGGCACTGTCCACTATTGCTTGCTAATTTCCTCGGACTTGGCACGTACCTGATGCCCTGTCACCGTTTCTTGCATAAATACGCCGAGGCGGGCGAAATGGGGAACGCCCACCCGCCAGGATCCACTATCTCTGTCATGCCTCCCGTACCTGCCTTCGCCCAATTATCAAGGGATCCTAAGCTTGGAACATCAAATCCGCCGCTCAAGATCAGCAAAAGAATCATCGTTTGCTGTGATGGGTAAGCAACCAAATCAGCGGTAGTCAACCTGATTGTGAGTTGTCATCATGTTAGAACATGGAAAGACGGTGTCGCCGAAAAGAAACGATGGAAATGTACCAACGTTCTAGTAAGTGAGACGGTAGTTCACGTGGGGAACGAAAAGACTGAGCTGTGGCGTTCTATCCCCAGAAACTCTCCCGTGCGCTCGAACGGCACGATGAACGAACGTATGTCAACTCTTCAAATGCAGCAATACGCTACTACGATCTATCACTAATCTTGTGATTAACAGCGAATATGCGGTACCGCAGGTTGTGTTTTATCAATCTGGGATCGGGAGTTCTCCGAATCTCTATTCAGAATATATTCAAGGCGAGTTCATTCTGAGAGTAACTTGAACATGGCTGAACAACCCCACAGCAACCACCGGAGGATCATTAGGTAGGTATCGCTTTCTGCGCTATTGTTTTAGCTCACACACCGATGGACTTTGACAGCGGAGAAGGTGCAAGATGCATATGCGTTTATTGCTCAGAGAGTGAATGTTTGTCAAAGGACATTCGGTAGCAGAGGTCTGACTCGAAACATCATCAGGAATTTCCATCCAGGAGATGAGGTATGCCAACAAGCCACTCCAACACGGATTGTATACACCCGCTTACATGCTGTATAGATTTATTTGTTTGGGTTCTCAAGAGTGAGTACACCTGCCAGTGAACACTATGTTTCCATTTTCTAATACCAAGCAGGGTGCATACACGGCCCGCATGATTGCTATGTTTATCGTACGTTTCTTTGCATGATCCATGCAGCCGTGCATATCGTGTCCGCGTAGGGCGCTATCGGCGTTTTGGATAAGACTGATATGGACCACTTTGGAAACATCTTTGTTGCGCACCAAAGATTGGGGAAGTCGAGTGACCCTGCAGGTTTGTTGCAGAAGTATGGATCCCATCATTCTCGTTGATGTAACGCATTTCCAGAAATAGCAAAGTTACAAGCTGAACTTGCTCCTTGGACCTCGCCTACTTCCCACGGAAAATTGAGAGCTATTTCTAACGACCGTGCATTCTCGATCAAGTGAGCAGTCAAAAAATCACCAGTCATATGTTTAGTAACCCGCTGACTAGATGTGTTGGCGTCTTCGACACCGTTGATTCCATTGGGTTGCCGGAGGAAATGAGACCCAAGGTGGCATCCACCAAATCGATATTCGGTTTTTCAAATGCAGAACTTGGTGAACATATTGAACGGGCATATCAAGCTTTGGCTATCCATGAGACTAGGCTTGATTTCGTAGGTATCCGCACGCTATCAGAAAGCCTTCCCAATCTAGTCACTTTCACTACTTAGAACTGCAATAAATTTGAGCAGACACAGGGCGGCCGTCGTAAAGGACAAGTTTTGAAACAGGTAGGCGTTGACTAAATAATCGGACCACGATTCTAACACATCGCACCCAGTGCTGGTTCAGTGGTAAGTTGAGTTCTTACATTGCGCGCTATCGAGTAACGTGTTCTTGGTGCCAGGAAACCATTCCGACGTGAGTATAGCCGATCTTGGTCTTACTCATTCCGGACTAAACTTTTTTGAAAGATTGGAGGTGGTTGGCACGAACATGACCTATCGGATTTGTCCCTCTTTTGGATGGTGGCCAACATCGAAGATATACTTTCCATGGACTGGAAGTACATTCGATCACTTCCTAACCCGGTTGCCCCTTGGGGAATGCAACCTCCTCACGAGTGAGTTGACGCATAACCGCCTTTCGTCTTCTGATCAAGATAGCTCCCACACTGGAATCTTCACTCTATGCCTAGAGAATACACGTCAGCTCCCTGCCAAGACCGACAATGTCACGCATGAAATGGTTCATCCTTCTGTACTTGAACAGGATTGCTTGAGTCCGCAACTGCGCGAAAGCATTCGGAACAATCAGTTGCTAGTCTGTGGTCTGCTTCCCTTCGAAGAAGAGATGAAGAGGGGTTGGCCCTATGTCCCAGGAAAGCACGTCCCAGTGAACTCCAAGCATTCTCCGGAAGTGGAATTTGCGACTTGCGTCGTGGCTACCGTCTTATGGAGTACAACGAGAGAAGTTCTAACCGTTGGCGCACAGTTGGAGACAGAGATAAACCAGACTCGACCCCCAGCGAGCAGGAAGAGCACTAATGGTACCGCCGGCAAACAGTCATCTACTGCTTCCCGGTTGATGAACCTTGCCCATGAAAGTCACGCTGCGGTTGTCCTCAAAGACATTGTTAAGAACCACATGCATTGAGGCACTTGTGTAAAGATAAATGGATGCAGTGGTACTGTTAAATTTCCATTCTGTTCTGTTTCTTCTGTTTTACGTTTATTCGGATTCCTATAAGCTGTCAGTCACGGTAGTATGTACACGACTTGGACTCCCCAGCTATTTGGTTGGTCGAAAATGCTTGAACAGTGTGTATTATATGTATCCCCTTCCGGGATAGCCCACTTTCGCAGTGCGATGGCATCGGCTTTAGGTGTGAATGAATTTCTGTGGAGGACCATCCATTGGTTGTCATAGAGTCATGCCCCAGGTTCCTTTGGAATTGGAACATTCCTTACGAATGGTTTCAAGACGAAGAGCAGCGGTTATACACAGAAAAGTAGAGCTCTCAACATGGTTATCAACTTGCCAAGGTCGACGACAGAGACTGTTAAGATCACGGATGATATGAGTAAGGTGCGTGCATGGGTGATTTCCTTCATCCTCGGTTTTCATACATCCACCCCCAGAACACGGGAGACAAAGCCTCTGTGGTGTTTGTGAAGAAGTTTTATGGGCCATTACCCAACTGAAGTACGCACAGGAGTGGAGAGCATCTTTTCATGAAGAAATTATATAACTACGTTATGTTTCGGCATGTGTCATAGGAACGAAAGTAAAACTGCTTCAGTCTCTTGGATATCCAAACCTGCGCACACATCCAATATCTCTTCCTGAAGGGTTCCACTAACCCTGGCATCGGCTGTTTCATATGTTTGCCCTCCCCAAGTGACGCCAGAAGTCACATTTGCATATCTGGGCGGGAATGAATACCTTTATACGCGGAAAAAAATCTGCCATACAGGATGTTAAGCCTCTTCACTTTCATCTGCTGCGCAGCCCACCCAGTGCCGGACAGGTCAATACTGATATGGGTGGAGTTGCGAACTCCCGCGCCAGGGAGGTAGGCAACGTTATTGAGAAATACTGCTCGGGCTAGAGTACCGTATTCAAATACGGCGTATCCTGAGATGTCGGTTGCGTTGACAGAAATCTCGACTATCTGCGTGTTGCCACTCGAGCCGATCGCTTCCGCGGCAATGATCGCTGCGTAGTACGGGGGTTGTATATGGGGAGGAAGTGGTGCAATTGGAGAGCCATCCAGGATAGAGCGGTTGAGCGTCACAGGCTGGATCTTATGGTTGCAAGGTATAAGGTCACGTTATCTCAGGTTGAATAGAAACACTTACAAAGTTGTATTTGTAGCCGACACCTTCGTGGAAGTGCAATCTACTGATGCCAACTTGCGTCGCATACAGTGAATAATCAAGTGCCCAGAGCGCAGCGCCAGCTGTGTTGCTCACCCCTACAAACTGATGCATGATTTTGAGATACGAGCGTAAGCCATCCACATACCTGGTGCACCATGACAACTCAAGCCTATAGTCACGAACAAATCAGGAGTGACGAAACAATAACACAGTAAAACTTACTGTTCGTCTCCCCTAGGATGTATTCCAAACCACGAGCGAGAGTAGCATTGATGTCCGGTTCAAACACGGAGATGTTTCCGCGAATGTAATTCTTCGTCATCAAATCCTGCAAAATAGCACCAGACCCGGAGCAGAACGAGCCGCTGTATTGGTGCTGCGAAATCCTTTAAAAAAGAAATGAGCAACGTCCTGCACTTCTAACGCGAAACGCACGTGGTAATTAAGGCACCAGGCAAGGTGTCAAGAATGCCGTCGGCGAAAATTGCTTGCGGGGAGAAACCACTGAGGTTGTTATGGGACGAACCCGCGAATGCAGCTCCGATCAACTTGGTGAAAGATGTTTCGCATAGACCAGCAGCCTTCGAGACATTTGTAGCAAACTCGACCCATCTTCTCCAGAGTTAACTACGAAAATAAGCATGACAATGCACTTACTGAGGGACATATTCGAAGACACTCCAGCTACTATTCCTACCTCCATTGTTGTGATAAAGATCGGCTTCGTTGCCCACTTCGATGAAATTCAGCGTGATCCCTTTTGCCTTGACTGCTGAGGACTCGAAAGCTCGAATCAATGCCTGTGTCTCAAGGTACACAGCAGTCAGGTTGGATTGCCTTAGGTTGACTCCCCAGTGGACACGGGTTCCTGTCAAACAGGCTTTAGCCGAAATCGACCATAACACATATAGAGTGAAGACTTACCGGAAGGAAGATGAGATATGATGTCATAAAATCCTTGTCCGACGGTAATGTTACTCGCTTCGGGGTAAGGGTATGTACTACTTGGGGCAGGGAAAATGTCCTCCGCGTACTGGAACACCAAATCAGTACTGTGACGACGACGAACCAACAGCTGGAGACGCACTTGAACATCATAGCTGAAGTCTGTGTGATCTTCTGAATCCGCTCCAATTCGGATGAATGGCGGAGACTGCGTAATTTGAACTAAGTTATCCAGAGCATTGTAGAAGAAGCAGTTCCCCTGCGTGGTTCCCGCCCAATCTGCCCATCTATCTTGTTCGATG
The DNA here is from genome assembly GCA_038090315.1 of Xanthoconium stramineum. NCBI lineage: Eukaryota > Fungi > Basidiomycota > Agaricomycetes > Boletales > Boletaceae > Xanthoconium > Xanthoconium stramineum. Next base: position 5,773 of record JBBPMO010000999.1, read on the forward strand.
GAGAGTGAAACCAGGTCTGGCGAAACCGACGGGGCACTACTTGGCGCGCAGAGAGGGATAGTCACGTCAACGGCCACGGCCGCGAGTGGAACTGTCAACAGTAGTATCGCTTGATACAACACCAACATCAAGTTGACTGCTGACTAGACTTGCTCAAACTTGGGGGAGGGTAGTCACCAGTCAGCGGATCGACGGACCTGTTGAATTTATACAGTGGAGCAAAGACGTTCATACGGTCCGGTGCTATTCCCATCACCGTCAATATATTTCGTAATTGGGTGTGCTCAGTTCTCTAAGAGCTCAGTTCGTGTGCTCACTTCGGTAGCAGTTTATTCTCGGATCAACCTTCTGAGTCCGGAAGGATCATACACGCCAATGTTTGAGACTAATAGCTCTTAGCCGATGCAGCACCTGCAACTACAACTGTCCTGTCTACTGAGATGACATCACGAATGTGAAGAATTTGGGCACACCTATATGATACGAACCAGACCCCGCGTATCTTGTACGGTGAGGTCACGTTCCAAATGTGAGAAGTCCAGGGCACACGGATGCTTCTCCAGGAAGTAAACGACACAGCGGCCCGGGATGACTTGGCAGCATACGCGTACGGAATGGTAGTTGGCGCAGCTGACACGTCTCGTGGAGATTTTGAAAGGGTGGGTCATACCTGCAAGTGAGGTGGCAGATATATTTCGTCCCATCTGACGTGTCGTGGTAGGCGTCCTCACGTATTCCAACACTGGCCGGAGGTGAATGCGCTGACACTGGTGTATGCGAGTGAGAATGGCTGCCAGCGGTATTCATGTGACGTTACAGGCGTCACGGTCCGTCAACTTCGTCATCGTCCAAACTGTTGACCTCGCCGAGTCTGGGGTACTAGGATCATTCGTCTGCGCGACCCTCAACTTCTTCCTTCTTATGAACGCAGATGTTCTGGGAGCAGTGAACACCACTGTCAGCTCGCACGGAAATGGGGGGAAACCAAAGAGTTTTTGGTGTACCGACGTCACCCACATTTTACATCCGCAACATGCAAGTGATAAAACTCTGTACGAGACAGCACGTTCAACACGTTTGACGAGGAAGAGGCAAGGAAGTCGAAGGCGTCTGGTATTGTAGGTGCGTCGATTCCCAACGGCTTTCCTTGACCACAAGCCCCCATGGCTTTTCGTGTACCGCACATCGACCGCCGTCTTTGACCTGGACCAGTTCCACCAAAACCCCAGTTACCTCAGCACCAACGAACCCCAGTAGTCTCCCCCCATCTCACATCTATCCTTGGTACGAGTCAGGTGCTCCAATCCACAAAGCTTCGCTGTCCTTTTCTGATCAAAACACGCATTACCGACATAACGTGACCATGACTGACGTCCACATGACCCGGAGATGACAGATTATTGATACTGACCACATTTTCCCGCCACGACAATAATGGGCCTTGTGTTGTAAGTGTTTTTGAACGTGGTATTTACTCCTCTTTGGGGGGACTGGTGATTGAAAACCATGTGGTTTATCCGACCATCGGCGTTGAACGTTACGTTGAACGGCGCCGAACGAGGGACGTTTTTTGTCCGGACGTTCGCGTGTTGAGTGTTACGAACAAATGCAGGGCTAAGCTGTTGGTAACTCACCTCAGTGCTTCCGAGTCAAACAAGTTTCACCTGGCAGAAGTAAATACCCAGTAACCTTGCTCATAGTCCTAAATCAGAACACGGTGACGCGTGAGCTCAGCAACCTAGTGTATTACTTGAACACTGGTAGTATTGAACATTGAAGACTTGTGGGCAAGCAGATGACAAGTTGGGACGCGGACTCAGCGAGTATCGCCAGTACTAGTGGCATGAGGCCCATGACCATCCAGTAAGCCGAACTAACTCACCAACTCGTTTCTCAGGAGAAAACACCATCACTAGGAAGTTAAACGATCACTCAGACGACGCGCATCATGCGATTTACTTCGGGTCTCTCACCCTTCAAGCAGTCCCGTCGGTACACATGTGCGCGTTTGTTCGTGACAGCATCCTCCATCCCACAAACTGTCATCGAAAAGGTCGTGCAAAAGTACGCAGTTAGCGTTCCCAATGGAAAAGTGGTCAAAGCGGGAGACTATGTCATGATTCGCCCCGAGCATGTCATGACACACGACAACACCGGCCCAGTCATCTCCAAGTGCGCATTTCATTCGTCTTCGCTTCCTGCTGGGGCTAATCAGGTTGACTCCAGGTTCAAATCCATCGGAGCTACCAAGATCACAGACCCCAAGCAACTGGTCTTTACCCTCGATCATGACGTCCAAAACAAATCTGAAAAAAACCTCGCGAAATACTTTGCCATCGAGTCCTTTGCTCGCCGGCACAGTGTCGACTTCTTTCCCGCTGGTCGGGGTATCGGACACCAGATCCTCGTCGAGGAAGGATATGCGTTTCCTTATACCCTCACCGTTGCAAGTGATAGTCACAGCAACATGTATGGTGGCGTCGGCTGCGTCGGCACTCCAATCGTCCGCACGGACGCAGCTGCGCTTTGGGCAACTGGAAAGACTTGGTGGCAGGTCCCACGAATGGTCAAGGTGGAACTGAGAGGCAAATTGGCCCCGGGAGTGACAGGAAAGGACGTCATCGTCGCCCTCTGCGGCTCTTTCAACAAAGACGAAGTCCTAAACGCCGCTATCGAGTTCACGGGAGAAGGCGTCGCCTCTCTTACGGTCGACGAACGTCTCACGATTGCAAATATGACGACGGAATGGGGTGCCCTTGTTGGTGTTTTCCCCGTCGATCAGACGCTTCTCGAATGGTACGAGCAAACACTTAAGAGGGTCGAGCTTCGTGCTTTTGGTTCAGGCTCTTCTGGTATCCCGCCGCCGCCGCAACATCCTCGCATTAACCGGCAGCGTCTCGACGCGCTGAGGAGTACCCCCCTCGTTTCGGATACTGGTGCATCCTACTCCTCACACCTCGTCTTTGACCTCTCCACGCTCGTCCCACATATCTCAGGCCCAAACAGTGTCAAGATATCTACGCCGCTGCCGAAGCTTGAAGAATCCCGCATACCCATCCAGAAAGCCTACCTCGTCAGTTGTACCAACTCACGTGTTTCGGATATCGCAGAGGCCGCAGCAGTCATGGAAGGAAATAGGGTCGCACAAGGAGTCGAGTTTTATATTGCCGCAGCGAGTTCGCTGGTCCAACAAGAGTCCGAACGCCTTGGACACTGGAGTACACTTGTCGCTTCTGGTGCCAAAGTTCTTCCTGCTGGATGTGGGCCTTGCATTGGCCTTGGGACGGGTCTTCTCCAGGAGGGAGAGACCGGAATCAGCGCGACGAACAGGAACTACAAGGGTCGCATGGGCCATCCTAAAGCGCAAGCATATCTCGCAAGTCCTGCGGTGGTCGCTGCCAGCGCCATCAAAGGATACATCTGCGGTCCGGACTCGCTCGACTCCACCCGTCTTCCTCCACCTGGCGCACCCACGTTTTATGTAGCCCCATCATCGCCACCCACTGTTTCATCGGACACTTCAATACCGATGACAGATGAGCCTCTCTTCCCGGGCTTCCCATCTTCCTTTTTGGGTCGCTTGCTATTCGCACCGCAGGACAACCTGAACACGGATGCTCTCTACCCCGGTAAATATACCTACCAAGACGACATCACACTCGAGCGACAAGCTCAGGTCGTCATGGAGAACTATGATCCCACCTTTGCAGGCACAGTGGCTTCGCTGATCGCAGAGCAGCGTTCCGCTGCTCCACCGACCGACGGCGACACTACCAAAGAGGGCATCATACTCGTCTCTGGATACAACTTTGGCACAGGATCGTCCCGCGAGCAGGCTGCGACCGCGCTGAAAGCTGCGGGGATTCCTGTCGTCATCGCGGGCTCGTTCGGGGACATCTTCAAGCGGAACGCCATCAACAATGGGCTCGTGTGCTTCGAGTGCCCTGAACTCGTCAAGGATCTCACGGACGCGTATGCGAAGGACGGGAAACGCGGTGGCGGGGGTAGGAAGGGTGAACTCACCGTCAACGAGGGTCACGAAATACAGATCAACATGCGCGATGGGTCTGTCGTTGTCAAGGGTCCTGAATACGAAAACCGGTATGCTGTCCGCACGGTCGGTGCCAGCGTACAAGAACTGTGGGTTTGCGGAGGGTTCGAAGGATATATTTTGAAATCTATTCAATCACAGTCATGACACGGATAGTATGTACCGTTGTGCACCACAATCTATACGGAGAGCGCGTGTTCCAGTCTCGAGCTTCAATCTTTACGAATCGTTCTATGTTCTATCCATGTGGTCGGTATTAGCTTCAGATCCTTGATGGGTTCGATATTGCTTCATTCGAAGTTCAAGTAAGTACGAGATGCCCTTCCCGGTAGGGTGACGTTCGAACGTTGTCGCCCTGTCGTAGACGATACCCGCAACACAAATCTACGACGTAAGAATAGAATCAGCAGACCACCTCATACAATGTTCATGACTGCGATTCTCACAAGGATATCGGCCGTCAAACCCTTGACGGGAGACGCACACGAACGAAAACGATGATGGCGATAGAGCACGCTCTCCGTCTCGTCCACCTTGACGACCTGATCTGTGACGTTCTGTCGTCCGAACACAAAACAAAAAAAGAACAAAACAAAAAGTCATCCCTCCAACTCCCGAGACGCGACGCCGGGGGTGACTCACGTGAAACTCTTCGGGATACGGCCAATCCGCGCTCCCCCTCGGCACCAACGGTTCCTGTCCAGACAGGGACGGATCGAGCACGGCTTCGAGCGGGTGGGTGAAGATGCGGTCGACCTCGCTGGCGGAGGGCGTGAGCGTATCGAGGAGCGCGGGATCGGTGAGGAACGCGACGACCGGGGTGACGAGGAGCTGGGATTGCGAGAGGAAGGGCGGGAGGGTGCAGAGCGTGTGGATGTCGGGCGCGTTGAGAGGGAGTCCGACTTCTTCATGCGCTTCTCGGAACTGTCGCGCGGCGAACGATGTGAGTGTCCGAGAACCAGAGGAGGAGGGTGGCTAGGAGCGCAGGGTGGAGGGTGGAGGGGGCTTACAGCGGTATGGGTGAGATCGAGGTCGGTCTCGTCGGCTTTGCCGCCTGGAAGGGCTGTCTGTCCGGGATGGGCACGGAGGAGCTTTGAGCGTGTGGTGAGGAGGACTCGGAGCTGGCCAGCATTCTCGTAGAGCAGGACTAGCACAGCGCCAAGTTTCGTACTCGATATGCCAGACCTGCAGATCGATGAGTTAGATGTGTCCCCGAGTTCTTCGACGCACTTACAGATCTGATTGTTGGCCGTATGCACAGAGTCGCTCGATACCACGTCGAGTTCTCTCGGAAATAGATTCTTCGAGGTTGATCATGGTAGTGTCACTCGGGGTCATCTTCTCCTCGCTAGGCCAACCGCCACCACTAAGGAGAACAAAAGTACAGATAAATAACAACATTGCGGCACAACATAGCAAATGTATAATCTCTTCAAACAAATCACGTTCTAGTTTTCGTGGAACGAGAGAAGCCTGGCTTTATGACCTCGACAGTTTCCCAGCCTGAGGCCGCGCTCGCGATCCTGCGATCACGTCCTCGTCCCTGCTGTCCGGCGCTGCTCCCTCGATATATCCAACACCTATGTACAAACACAGTGGAGCCCCCACCCCCACCGTGTGCAAGAAAACCCCTTCGCGTGCTCCTCGTACCTGTGGCCGTGAACACGTCCTCCTCCGGCTCCGGTTCGTCGTTGCATTCATCTATATCGGAGGAACGCGCCTCAACGACCCTATGGGCCTGGAAAAAAAAAAGGAGCCCATACGTTTGGCCCGGAACTGGGCGTATACAGGTTGAACTATAATCTTTAGGTTTATTTCTGGTCCACGTTGGTATGGAGTGTCCTGGGCCGCAATGGGCGTTCATTTCATTTCCCTGCCCTGGCCACGGGACATCGCGGTGGCAGTCCTGCCTCTGCTGTTCTCAGCTTCAAGTCTCTGACCCTTCTCTCCACCACGTTCATGTGCGTCCCGGCCAAAGTTTTACAACCGCCATCGTGGCCGGACTGCGTGGCATCACATCTCCACGAATCGCGATTTTCGCTGCTTTTGGTTGCGAAGCCGATGGCAGTCCATCATAACCGCTCTCGTGATTTCACGCGCTTCCTCACACGTTGTATCAGCACGTCAGATCCACGCCCAGGCTGTCACTCCACTTTTACGTCGCCACCATTTTGGCCAGCTGTCACGACGAGAAAGCCATGGTCCCCTATTGCTTGTTTTTATGTATTCCGCAGACGGGCGTGGAGTATCCTGGACCGAGATAGATTCTATTGCTGACCGCGTTCTTTCTATAGTCTGCCTGACTCAGGGTCGCTCATTCCGCCATGCTTCCTCATGACAATTACACGTTGGCTCAGTTCGCTGAGTGACCCGATTGCGTTTCGTAACATTCTGCATGTGCTGAACGAGAAAAGCGGAGGAATGAATCTTACGTTTTGCCCACTGCACGAAGAGCATGGCTAGAACAATCTAAGCTCCATTTGCATTTCAAAGTCAGAACCCATCCTCACTTTATAGGTCTGTCTGTTGAGCAAACTTCTCCGCCCTCCTCTAGAACTGCCCCAGGCTCGTTCCCTACCACCGTTATCAAGTGACTCATGCTACGAGGTACAGTCGAAAACGTTCCTCGGTCTCGGTCTCGCTCTAGAGGAGCTCAAGCCCGACCGGTAGGCAGCCCCCAGGCCGCTCAGGACTTTCCTGAAGGGAACCCAAACATGTCTATCCACGATGGGCTTGATGCTGGTTCGTCGTTGTCCTATTCAAGGCCCTTTCGCACGTTGATCGATCTCTTTAGACGTCACCTCGCCTCCTCCGGTGCTAGAAGAGGTCTTGCGTGAGTCGCGATGGCGTCGGCAACGGACAACGTGTCTGAAGGGTTCTTCGCAGCGACTCCTCTCGATGAGAACCCATCGAATGCGGGCGCGGAGATGTTCTTCAGGCTCGAAAGGTGCGTTCTTGAGTTGCATCCAATTGTCATGTCAACGGCTTAGCCTCTTCTCAGACGGATAGAGAACCTCGACAAAGAGGTACGTGACGCGTCTGGCTTCATCTCTTGTCTCTCATCCGTGGTCGTCAGCTCCGCAGTTTGGCGAACGCTGCCCGCCAATTGGGGGGTTCGGTTGGGATTCTCTCTTCTGCGTTCAAGTTACGCGAACGACTGACCAAGATTCTATTTCTCTTCCGAGAGAACGCCACGAACCTATATCCTCGCAAGATTGTACGGCCGCCGCGTGAGGCTCTACTAAACCCGAATTTCATGCACCGACAGCGACGGGCTCCTTGGCGTGGTCAACATGCTCCCGTCGTGAAACTCATCTTGGAGGACAATTTAGAGCCCGATACACTTCCGGCTCAGTTTGAAAGCTTTGCCAGGGACGTTGTGACTTTCCTCCACTGTCTTAACGAGTTCCCAGAGTTCACTGATGAGGCTGTCAACCAATCCATGCGGGGTTTTGAGGCAGACTTGAAGGTACCTTTATCGAATTTCCGTCGAGTTCATTCATGTAACTCTGACATCTCTACGTCTAGTATTGGGCATCGTGTCTGGCTGAGTACAAGAGTGAGCATTGGCATACGATCTTCGTGCTATGCTCGAAACTGACATGGTTTCTTTGTTTAGATCAATTTCGTTCACCAGCCGTGCAACGCTACGTGCACGACCTCACCACGGAGATCGGCGATCACATCGACAATATTACGGGGACGTTGTCCATGTTCATCGAGATCGGTGAGT
>JBBPMO010001000.1:0-13550 GCA_038090315.1 Xanthoconium stramineum
GTGCTGTATCGTGTTGTGTAGCACTGTCCTGCGGCAGCGCGCGACACTGTCAGCGCATTGTGGCTGTGCTGTACAGTGCGCGGGTTCTGTACAGTGCTGTACAGCGCTGTGCCGCGACTGTACAATGAGGGACCTATCTGTCACACTGTGACCACTGTGACTCATTGTAGTCCACTGTACAATCATGCACACTAACCTAGTGGTTTGCTGATGTGACTCGTCTGGTATCCAGCCATTTTGACTCGTTTCAAGTCACAGTGCGTTGCGCTCGTTGCGCCACCCTTCCTGCACCATCTCCCATTGTATCCGGTGCCTTCGACATCATTTTCGCTGCTCCAATTGCACTCAACACTTTCCAACTCGATCCAGTCGTCCTCTTGGCTTCCTGGCTCTCTATCTTGATGTTGCGTGTTCATTTCGACAGCAAGCTCATTCTCCTCATTCCTGGGAGCTATCCTGTCAATTTTGTCACCATCCACAATGTTTTTGCAGTCCCAAATGTCCTTGACGACTCTCAACTCCTCTGATAGGTCCAATGGGCCTCCTAGGCTGGTATCTCGACGTAGTGCGTTCGTTTCGACGACACGCTCGTTGCTGACATTCCTAGGACATTCCTGGACACTAGAAATTGCCTTGTGCCACCATTTCGTCGCTCAGATTAATGGGCAATGACACAGTCTGACTAAACCACAGTACCCAGGTTGAGGCATAAAGTTATCGGTGAGCACCCCATGATGCACACTTCGCACGATATTTAACTTGAGGAGCAGGATTTTTGACACTCTGCTGGCAGACAGTATGCCAAAAAGTAAGTGATATCTTGCGCATGCCTGCGATGGCAATCCAGAGGTTACCATGCTGCGCCAAATGCACATTCCGACCTTGCAAGGCTTTGTTCAACACAGGTGGATGTGCACCCAGAGGAACTACTTTTTTGTACGCAACGATATAACGTAGCACACATGACATTTCGCTATGCAGTGACCGGAGTCCCAGCACCGACGATTTCCAAATGGAGTATTAAAATCGGTGAATTCAAATTTCAAATCGAGCGCGGTTGTCCGGCTTTCCATAGACTTGCCAGACGCATGTCGACCACATGTGAACTACGAAACGAGTACTCTCAAGAAAGATACAGCTATACTGCCATGAGGCGTTGGAGACGGCGTTGACCCTTCATTCGTATAAAAGTGTTCCAACACAGAACAATACTCACACTTCCCTCCTCGACGTCTTGCCCGCACTCAAGGTGACGATGGGGTGCTGCCTAGGTACCAGACCACAGGTTTCAAGTCCATCTAGCGCGCCGAACGTGGGTATCGAAACTATGCTTCTAATACATCATGGCATCAACTAATCCACCCAGCAGCCTGAGGGCGGCATTCAGGCGGTCGGTGTTCATGTCACCAACGCTGAATGTGCAGAACAGGTGCAAGGAAGCGAGAAAATATTGACACCCAGCCCAGATCGGCCAAAAGATCTGCCCTGTTTCCAAGGGCTGGGACCTGCAACACACCCAGGCAAGAACGTCGAAACGGAACACGGCGATGAACCCAAACTCGATCAGAACAAACTAGACGACTTACCCTGTTTCCCAAGTTCTGCGACGAACACGAACCAAAGTGGAGAAATGGAACACGAGGAATCTGGACCTGGCCCGGACCAGCCAAAGCATTTGTCCCTTTGTCCCACCTCGTGCTCTGCAACACAGGATGATAACGAAGAGACCGAGCACGAAGAGAAACCTGAATCAGGCCCAGACCAGTCTGAGGAGATGCTCTCACCCTCGGACTCCGCAGCGCAGAAAGACGAGAACGAGGAAACGGGGCTAAAGGAAGAACCTGGACATGGGGCAGACGAGCCACTGGACGAGCTTTCATCACCAGATTTTGGCAAACACACAAATAAGAGCGAGGAAACAGTTATTACAAGTATGAATTCCTTTCTCTATGGGACTGAAAAGATAACTAACGACAAGGTAGGTATTCGAGCGACAGACCTTGTTCTTGGTCTTAGACGAATCCCTGCCGGTTTTTACCTCGTGGTGCATCATAGTGGCCTTGAATGGAAAACTGAAAACAAGCGTTCGTCAGGCAACGAGGACATTGAATGGAATGGGTCATTTCCAATGTGAGATCCCACTTCTTCATCCCCGTTGGTCCTGACCGCCCTCGCAGACCAGCAGATATGTCCGCCACCATTTGTCTCGAGGTCTATGCATCTTTCGAAATCCAACCCACGCTAGGTGTTGGGGAGCAATTGCGAAAATTAACAATGACCGCGGAGCAATTGTTGGTTAGCAGCGCAAAAGATATTCGTGAGTTGAACGGAATTTTGCACAATAGCTACTCACACCATAGCAGTGTTCACCCTCCTTCCAGAAGATGGGGATGTTGTATCACCATGTTCATCCATTTTGATCACTATCAAACGACAGAGGTGTGAGAGCTATGAGGCATCGACATTGAGGATCCTTAGCCCTCATTGTGTAAGTGGGCGACTTGCATCGATACGATCCTTATCATTCAATGTCCATAGTCAACCGTAGATTCTCGCGACGAACTAGAAGATGCAACAAACCAAGGTCATGCAGCTCTCTCATGCTACCGAAAGGACGGGGAACGGAAAAATCTGAAGCGTTCTGTTGAAGAGTTCGAGCGGGCGCTCACTATTTGTTCGCTTTCTCATCCTTGTCGTGCAGCTGCTCTGTCGAACCTCGCAATGGCGAAATTCATCCTATGCCGGGTAGAGGACATGGAAAGCTCCCTGGAGGTTCCCCTGAGTCTGTATCGCGATGCACTTGCTGCCCGTCCTGTTGGCCACCTTGACCGTCCTTCCACATTGATCCAATTGGCAACGGTGCATTTCGCACGATTTGTGAAATGGAGGGGTGAAGTCGACAGTGTATTGGCCAAGGCGCTGCTCTGCGAGGCGATGCAGCTTAGCTCTACAAAGAGTGGTGAAAGTCGAGCTGCGGCTTTCATGCTCCAAATGCATAGCAGGCACGTTAATAGAGCGTGCTATGTTCAGAAGGATCAATCATCGGTGGAGCAGGACCTAGCGTCATGCTTAACGGACGAGGACCCATTGACCTCAAGTTGCCGGTCAATGGAGCGCTTCGAACAGTTTGGTGATTTAGCCGACTTGGAACGGGGCATCTCGACCTTGCAAGAGTTACTTATGTCTACCTTAGCTACCGGTGATCACTGGCAGTACCATACGGCATTAGCAAACCTCGGCGCAGCGCTCTTGTACCGGTTTAATCGCCTCGGGAAGTTGAATGATCTTGAAGAGGCGGTTTCGAAGCTGAGAAATGCTGATACCCTCACCCCCGACGACCATCCTGAAAAGCCTGCTAGTCTTAACAATCTTGCCAACTCTCTCTTCGCTCGTTTCGAGCGCCTTGGGCGGCTGAGTGACCTAGATAATGCAATTTCTACACTCAGAAATGTTGTTGACCTAACTGCTCGTGACAACCCTTCCAAATCCGGACGTCTCAATAACCTCGGTACTGCCTTGAAAGTTCGTTTCGAGCGCTTCGGGGAGCTCAGCGACCTTGAGGAAGCAATTTCGATGCTCAAGGATGCCATCAATCACACTTCTCATAGTGATGCTAGCAAGTCTGTCTGTCTTAGCAATCTTGGCAACTCTTTCTCCACTCGCTTCCAGCACCTCGGGGAGCTCACTGACCTTGAGGAAGCGATTATGAGGCACACTGAAGCAGTTGACCTCACCCCTCACGGTCACCCTGACAAGCCTGCTCGTCTTAACAATCTCGGTAGTTGCCTCGCCACTCGTTTTGAGCGCTTTGGAGAGCTCGGTGACCTCGAGCATGCAACTTCAACGCTCAAGGATGCTGTTGATCTCACCCATCATGGCCACCCCCACAAGCCCATCTGTCTTAGCAACCTTGGCAGCTGCCTCACAGCTCGTTTCAAGCGCCTTGGGCAGCTGCACGACCTCGAGGACGCAATTTGCAGGCAGAGGGATGCTGTTGGCTTCACCCCTCACGGCCACCCTGACAAGCCCGGCCGTCTTAACAGTCTTGCGAACTCCTTCTTCTCTCGTTTCCGGCGTCTTGGGGAGCCAAGAGACCTCGAGGACTCAATTTTAGCTCTCAAGCATGCTATCGAACTCACTCCTCACGGACACCCTGAGAAACACAGGTATTCTAGCAACCTTGGCCTTTCCTTCAAAGCCCGGTTCGAGCGCCTTGGTGAGCTGAACAATCTCGAGGATTCAATTACGATGCTCCGAAATGCCATTGGCCTTACCCCTTGTGGTCATCCTAACAAGCCCGGAAGTCTTAACAACCTGGCCAACTCCTTATTCACCCGTTTTGAGCGCCTTGGAAATGTGACTGACCTTGAGAATGCAATATCCACATACCGGGATGCTATTAGCCTTACTCCTCTGGGTCACCCTGACAGGCCCTGTCGTCTAAGCAACCTTGGTAGCTCCCTCGAAACTCGCTTCGGACACCTAGGGCAGCTCAGTGACATCGAGGAATCGATTTCGACGCTCAAGGACGCCATTGACCTAACCCCTGATGCTCACCCCGACAAATCCGCTCGCCTCAACAACCTTGGCAACGTCTTCGTCACTCGATTCGAGCGCTTTGGAGAGCTGAGCGACCTTGAAGAAGCAATTTTAAACCACAACGGCGCTGTTGACCTCACCCCTGATAACCACCCTGATAAGACCAGCCGTCTTAACAATCTCGGGAACTCCTTGGCGACTCGTTTTGCCTGTGTTGGCCAGCTGAGTGATCTTGAGCAAGCCGCTATGACGCTTAAGGATGCTGTTGATCTTACTCCTCATGATCACCCTGATAAATCTGTCCGTCTTGACAGTCTCGGAAGCTGTTTCTTTTCTCGCTTCAATCGCCTCGGGGAGCTGATTTTTCTTGAGCATGCAATTTCAATGTGCAGGGATGCTGTGAAGCTTACAGCTCATGGTCACCCGCACAAGCCCCGCCGTCTCAACAATCTCGCCAACTGCTTCTTGACTCGCTTCTATCGTCTCGGGGAGCTGGCTGATCTCAAGGATGCTATTTCAATGTACAGGGATGCTGTTGACCTCACCCCACGTGGTCACCCTCACAAACCTGGATATCTTAATAACCTCGGAAGTTCTTTGAAAGAACAGTTTCAGCGGTTCGGAGAGCCGACTGACCTCGAGGATGCAATTTCGGTGCATAGGGATGCCGTTGATCTTACATCTCATGATCACCCTCGCAGGCCTGCACGTCTTGACAGTCTTGGAAATTCTCTCTTCGCTCGCTTCCAGTGCTTCCGGGAGCTGAATGATCTCGAAGACGCGATTTCCAAGCACAGGGATGCTGTCGCACTTACGCCTTGTGGTCACCCCGATAAACCAATTTGTCTTAACAGCCTTGGAAACTCCCTCGTCACCCGTTTTGAACACTTTGGGGAGCTGAGTGACATCGAAGAGGGAACTTTGATGTTCAAAGATGCTGCTGACCTTACGCCTCATGGTCACCCTCACGAACCCACCCTTCTCAAAAACCTCGGCGACTCTTTCTTTGCTCGTTTCAACCGCCTTGGGGATTCAAGTGCCCTCGAGCAAGCAATTCCCCTATATTCACACGCTGCTTCCGCTACCACCGGCCCCATCAAGGTTCGATTCCAAGCATCTCAGAAGTGGATATCATGTGCTCGACATATAAGCCATCACTCTCTCCTCCAAGCATATTCTGCTGCAGTTCGCCTCCTTCCGCAACTCGCCTGGATTGGCCTCTCTCTTTCCCGCCGTTATATAGAACTTGCACAAGGCTCCGATTTAGCACGGGAGGCGGCAGCAGCAGCTCTGGCATCTGGGCTCCCAGAAACTGCTATGGAGTGGCTGGAGCAAGGACGCTCAGTAGTTTGGGGGGAGCTACTTCAGCTTCGCAGCTCCTATGAGGAGCTGTCTGCTTATCCTGACTACGCCCGTAAACTTCGGGAACTTTCTGCCGAGTTAGAGCATGCTAGCACTGCTCGCGAACGGGATTTTTCCGCCCACTTGGATCAGACAGAAAGTATAGTGCATCGCGCACCAGAGTCCGTGCAACAAGAGGTCGATAGACATCACATGCTTGCCATTGAGCGAGATAAACTTATCCACGAGATTCGAGGATTTCCAGGCTATGAGCACTTCCTCCTCCACAAAGAGTTTTCTCAGATCCGTGCCTCAACACACTCTGGACCAGTGGTCATACTCAATGCTGCAAAAGATCGCTGTGATGCATTGGTCATTCTTCCCAATGTCGACCACGCGGTTCATGTCCCGCTTCCGAATATGACTCTCAAGCGATCCATTGATCTTCGGAACACCTTGAAGAGTTTTGTTCGTATTGCAAGGGATGGGAAAAGTGCACCATTGGATGGCATCAGCTGGGAATCCTTCCTCGCGCCCTTGTGGAAATGCATTGTCAAACCAGTACTCGACGCGATTGCTTTCTCGGTACGTCGTGTCATATCATAGTGAATATCAAACGTTGATGTCTTCCCGAACAGGCACCTGGGGACTTGTCACGCATTTTTTGGTGTCCGACTGGCCCTTTCGCGTTTCTTCCCATCCATGCAGCTGGCTTCTACGACACGGTGTACTCGCAACCTGGACACAAAATATTCGACTTTGTCGTCTCGTCCTATGTTCCTACTCTCAGCATTCTTGCATTGCCTACCGATCTCAGCACAGCATCCACTAGTGATCTCCGCCTCCTTGCTGTTCGTCAACCATCCTCGGACGGACAATTCTGGCTTCCAGGTGTGGTCACCGAGTTGGAGTACATAAAGGAGGTGATTAGGAATTCACCCTCAGCACACACGACTCTCTTGGAGTCGACTATCGGGACGGTTGAGGAGGTACTCACTCTCATGAAAGAAGCCGACTGGGTCCATTTTGCATGCCACGGCATCCAGGATGCTTTACACAGTGGCCTCTGTCTCGCCGATGGACGCCGCCTGCAGGTGTGTGACATCATCGCGTTGTCGCGTCCCCGTGGTGGGCTTGCTTTTCTCTCTGCATGTCAGACGGCGACGGGCGAAGAGTACCTCTCCGATGAGGCGATTCATATCGCAGCGGGGATGTTGTTTGCGGGCTATGGGGGTGTGGTTGGTACGATGTGGTCGATCAGTGACAAGTTGGCGCCTGATGTGGCAAAGGACGTGTACGAGTATTTATTTCGGAACGGGACGAGACCGGATTACAGGGAGGCTGCGCGAGCGCTGCATGAAGCCATTGGATGTGTTCGAGAGATGAGCAATGTGTCGTTTGATGAGTGGGTTCCATTCATACACGTAGGTCTTTGAGCATTCGGGTCACAGTGTATATGTGCATATATATTTTCTACCGTTGTGGGATTGCATCCCCATGGTCATACACGCGAACTTGGATCGACTTCCTCAACCACCGACATTGCGTTGTTGGTGTACTGGTGGGCTCAAGGTCAGTGGGAAATGGAACTATGTCATGTATGACTGGTTGCTTCGATTGAAAGCAGACATGCGACATGCCTGAGGTGGTGTGTCGAAGCAATATGCTCCATCATACGCGTATGGCAGCGTGCGAGGTTGACCGACTAATCCATTTTTGGTCGCATAAGGCAGGCGTCAAGCAGATACGTCGACTCCAAGATAAGTGAGACAATGACAAAGTACAAGTAAATGTCCACAGTCGTTGATTGAAAACCTCGTAAACATTTGTACCCATACCGCTAATTTGTTTCTCTAACCCCATCATCTTGTCTACCCAGAATCCTAGCAGATGTCACCTTCTCCCTTGATCAAACCGAGTAAGTTTAGCCAAAACCTGACAGGTACGCTGATTCCCACGCAGTGATTACATCGCCATCATCTCCCTCAACCGAACCTCGCCAATGCGAGGCACGAACTCAACCTCAAATGGCGCCAAATGAGCAACGACGTTATCTTTATCCGGCGTCGTATCGATCGGTGCGTCATCATGCTCGACGACTCGAAAGGACCGCAGGAGGAGCGCAAGTGCGATGTAAAGTGAGCGATTTGCAAAGTACATCCCCGGGCACACTCTTGTGTCATAGTGTGAGTGCTGCAAAGGAAGAGAGGAGCGACGTGTAGATCTTACCTTCGACCGAAGCCAAACGCATAACATTCGATGTCGTTGCGTAGTTGACCGTCCCCGTCAAGCCAGCGTTGAGGGTCGAATTTTTCAGGATCGGGGAACGCGATAGGGTCTCGGCTGATAGCCCTAGCTTTCCAAGGTCTCCGTCACAGCTTGCAAAAAGTGCGGAGTAACGTACCACTGGTTGCCCGTTACTGTCATACCGGCAGGGATAAGGTAGCCTCTCTGTGATTGACGTGTCATTGATGAGTGTTCTTTTCATGGCAAAGAAGTCAGCGCACCCAAATAATATCCCTCGTCGAACGGTGCGCAAAACCTAATGGAATGATCATCCATGAAATTCTCGGAACAGTTCAAATTTATCACCTAGGGGCGTAACAGGTCTCCAGCGCAGTGCCTCGGAGATAAAAGCATGGAGTTGAGGGAGAGCATCCCAGACGGTCCAGCTTGGTACTGAAGGAAAGGTAGATGAGATGTATTGGTGCAAATGAAGGATGGGGCAACTTACGTCTATCCATTCCGACAACCATATCCAACTCTTCTTGTACGTGTGCTTGTGCATCTGGGAAGCATGCCGCAGCCATGATCATCGCGATGATAGCGTCGGCAGTCTGCGTTTCAACTTAGTCCATTCGTAATGCTAAGAGGAAATCGTCGTACCGTGTCAGAACCAGCCTCGAACACAGTTCCCGCGAGGAAAGCCATCTCATCCATCAACAATTGATGCTCACCGACATTTTCCAATAAGGTTTTCGAGAAGGAGGGGTTGGCACCTTCCGATGACTGCAGATATTCATGAGTTACCCACCCGATGGTAAAGAAGGCGAATTCACCATTGCCTGTTCAACGCGATTCAACTGATCTCTGTAAAACTTGAGATCGGACTTGTAATATCCCCTGAGGCGCCTTCCGTATCCAGGGACGTGTTTTAACCAAGGAAAGCGGTCTACAAGGTAAACACCAGGTCGCATCCCTTCGATAAAGTGTGCAACGACTTGTTTCACCCCCACATACTCCGGATCGTGAGTAAACATGGGACCTGACTTGCCGTACGTGATACGAAGGATGATGGATGTGGAGTACCTAAAGAAGCATACACTTAGCACCACACAGGCCTTACTCACAGTAGACGGACACGGACCGGTGGACATGCTTCTGATGGTTCTTTGGGTCATCGAGAATGTCAAGGACGAGTGTTCTCGCTTGTTCGATCTGAGCGTCCTTGTACAACTCCACCGCCTTGGCTTGGAAATGGGTGTGTATAGCTTTCCTGAGCCGACGAAATCGCTCCCCACTCCCAATTAGTGTAATCCGTTTACCTCCCGAGAGAAGTTCGTTCGCAGCAATCATCTGAGGGCGGTCTGCGAGTGCACTGCCCTCTTTTTCCATTATCTCAGTCGCTGCCTGTACAAGGGTAAATACTGATTGGTATGAAAGTGACATTTTGCCTTACGTCGACGCATGCAATGATGACAGAAATCTCGTTGCCTTGGCGAAGTGTGAATACGGGCCCATACTCGTTAGCCCAATCGACAAACGTAGAGCTGATGCTGAATGATAGCCAATCAGTTGAGCATATCGAAAAAGGGGTTGGCAAGATGGTTTTACTTGACCGTAGGCATGATATTGTTCCAGAACCACGGTGTAGGAGGGCCAGGAGGGAGCGGATTTCCTTCCTTTGAAGCAATTCGTCGATTCTTGCGGAGAGCAGCTAACAAAGAGATGACAACGACCGCCACGATGGCAGTCGTGAGTGCTGGATTGGCATTCAACATGTTGAACATGATAGCCTCAAATTTCTCTCAGAGTCTGAGAGTGAACCGGAGAATAGATACGTCTCCCCAACTCAGTGTTCAAGGGATGGTCACTGGGTTTGAGAAGTCATAGTGGTGGCGGAGTCACTGGAGTTGCCCGATCGAGTTCAACACTGATCCTCGTGGAAACGGCCTCTTATATTCCGCATGCTCCACTGCAGGTTCCTGTGCACGACCATCATCATCTTCAAACCGTGTCTATGAATCCAGCTTGCATCAACCGTATGACACCTCCGCAGATGCCAGTGGCAACTAAGGGCCACCCGGCACCACCGCCTCCTTCGATATCCACGTCGACAAGTCAGGCGACCAAAAGTGCTCCGCGGCCACCCAAGCAACGGAAACCTCGTCCAGATTCTTCTAAACAACGCCTTAAACAAGCCCCACCCGCACAAGCATTGACCGAAGCGCAACCTGCAGTCCCCCCAGCCGCCCAGTGTGACTCTGGCATGTCTGACGTTGTCTGGAATCGACTTCAGGCTGACATCGCGGCAAGGGAAGAAGCCAAGCGGAAAGCAGCAGCAAAAGAATGTCTCCAACAAGGGGTTCAAGAGGCTGGGATGCAAAAACAGATCGCGCACACACGGAAGCTGGCATGGGAATCTGCTCTAGCCAAAGCCATGGAGAACGTGGAGAAGCAGCGTGCGATCGAGCGGCAGCGGGAGATTGAACGGCAACTGGAGAAAGCACAACGAAGGGAGACAGAAGTGAGGACTGCGAGGGAGAGAGCGGCTGCGGAGTTAAAGAGGAAGCAGAAGCAGGAGGAGAGACGGAAGCAGGAGGCAGTGGTGCAGGAGAAGCTGCGATATACGGGGATTTGTTCTACTGGGTTTCAGTGGATCAAGCAGCCTGGTGGGTATCGATGTGCTGGGGGATCGCACTTCATGACGGATGCGCAAGAGGAGGAGAGGCGGAAGCGAGAGGTGGTGGTGCAGGAGAAGCTACGATATATGGGGACTTGTCCTGCTGGGTATCAGTGGATCAAGCAGCCTAGTGGGTATCGGCGTGCCGGAGGGTCACACTTCATGACGGATGCACAAAAGGAGGAGGCACGGAAGCAGGAGGAGGAGAGGCGGAGGCAGGAAGAGGAGAGGAGGAAGCAGGAGGAGTAGAAGCAGAAGCAGGAAGAGGAGAGGAGAAAGCAGGAGGAGGGGCAGAAGCAGGAGGCAGCGGTGCAGGAGAAACTGCAGTGTATGGGGATTTGTCCTGCTGGGTATCAGTGGATCAAGCAACCTGGTGGGTATCTGTGAGCTGGGGGAACGCACTTCGTGACGGATGCACAGCTTGGGTTATAGTCGTGGTTTGTAGTGGCAGCTGGCGTTTGTGCAGAATTTTGTCAGTTATTCTCGTCACTGATTTTTGCCACTGCAAAGTATAGCATCAGTAAGCGTGCCGTATAGCAGACCGTAAATTCGTTCAATCTGATAAATGACGTGCGTGGCCAAATGCAACCTGATGTGACCGCTGAAGTTATTGGATTGGATAGTAAGTAGTGGTCGCGGAGCTGTTTCGACTCGGACCTTGGAGGAAGAGTTGGGCTGGCCGGACACTGCCGAACCAACCAACTTTTCACCTTCTCCCTTCCGCCCCACGATTTCGTTAGGCTGGTAATTACGCACAAAGCCTTTTTCTTCCTCTTGTGTCATGACGGACAAGGCGAAATGGTTCATGCTACTAGAATGCTGGTAGTGCATGCGTTGACTCCCCTAGCTGGAATCTAGCTAGCAATGCGTGCCCTTTCATGCGTTGTATCATGAGCTATTTGGCCGGGTCGTACCAGTTAATTAGGTGTCTACTGTCGCACTGTACGCCTTCAGCCGACAATATAACCATTGGAATTCGTAGAGTGTGGGTGCCGACCTGGAGTTGCCCAATCGAGCCCAACGCTGATCCTCGTGGAAACGGCCTCTTATATTCCGCGTGCTCCACCGCAAGTTCCTGTGTACGATCATCATCATCTTCAAACTGTGTCTATGAACCAAGCTCGCATCAACCAGCTCAATAAACGTTTTCACGATGTCCTGCACGGCAGAGTCACCATCGACCCTCGCAATTTTCGCCTCTTCCTGGAAGGCATTTGCGTCCAAGATGATCCTGCAAAGTGTGTCGATAGCCTGATTTCAAGTCGTGAACATGGCCTACCTTCCATCCAAAATTCCATGCGCTACGACCTCTCTCTCACCTTCTTCAACGGTCATGCGACAACCACGCTCGAGTACCTATTCCGCACCGCAGACCTTGGTGGAGGCGTGCTAGATCATATTCTGATCGCTATCGTCGATCCTCCCATCTTCTGGTCTGCATTCGCGCTAGCATTCGAGTCGGGGACGCTGACGGACAAGGCTCAACTCGTCTTTGCAAAACTTTTGGATAGGCTAATCGCTCTCAAGGACAAGGATCCCACCCCGTATAGGAATCTCGCTTCAAAACCATCGGTTCTCAACAAGCTACTTGAATCCTCTCAGCACCAAGTACGGGAGGTCGCTCAACACATCAAGCACATCCTAGATACCTTTGCTTCTAGTGGCGCTGTTAGCGGTCCTGGAGGCCCAGGAGGCCGACACGACAACGACTTTTCATGTTTCCGTGATATCGCCATCCTCCCTACTGCCGACGAGATTCTCAGCACCCAGCGCCCTTTCATCAGGCCCGCTTCTGTGCTGGATGATCCGGCAGCATCCGATACTCGTGTCGCCGATTACCTGGACAATACGTTTCGCATGCTCAGAGAAGACATGATCTCTAACATGCGAGAAGAACTCCAAATCGCACAGGGAAAGAAGCCTGGGCGGCATCGTGGTCTCCACATCGACGGCCTATCCATGGCCGACGTCTACACTGGCACACAGGACCGAAGCTGCCGCTGGGGACTCGTTTTTCGATGCCACCAAGACTTTCCGCAATTCAAAGGGATAAGAGACGAAGATAGGAAAAAGTTCCTTTCTGATGATCCCGTCGGGAGCAAGATTCTCAGAAACCAATCCCTTACTTGCCTTATGGCAGATACAGCCGTCGTTTGCTTCGCTACTATTCTTCGCGTGGAAGATCTTCTCGCCAAAAAACCCCCCATGATTGTCCTCCAGCTGGAAGGCGAAGCCAGCACATCCAAAGCCCTCCTTTCTCTAAGCGTCGCCAAACGCGTGCAGCTACTTCAGATTGATACAGCATTATTCGCATACGAACCGGTTCTCAAAGTGCTGAAAAACATGCAACTCGTCCCTCTTTCGGAAGAGTTGCTGTTCTGGAACGACTCTGAAACGCTTCAACCACCCTCTATCCAGGCCGAGAGTGTCTTGGAGCCGCTCTCACAGGACCCCTCCATGGACCTTCAAACGGTCCTCAAATTATCCAAGTCGGTCAAACTCGACCGATCTCAAGCAGAATCACTGCTCGCTGGACTATGCCAGCGTGTAGCGTTGATCCAAGGTCCCCCAGGTGCGAACATTCAATCATTCAACTTATGCGCATCTGATCACTGTTGACAGGCACCGGAAAGTCTTTCATCGGTGCCCTTCTCGCGAAAGCGATCCACGACCACACAACCCAGACGACGCTCGTCGTATGTTACACCAACCATGCCCTCGACCAGTTCCTCGAAGATCTCATTAGCATCGGCATCGGAGCTGAATC
>JBBPMO010001001.1:0-13536 GCA_038090315.1 Xanthoconium stramineum
TCAGAAATTGATTGAGAGCATGCCTAGGAGGATTGAGGCAGTGCTCAAGGCAAAAGGAGGCTATACCAAGTACTAATAATACTCAAATACCCTTGTCAATTCAAAAGTGCAAAAACCCTTTCCATGGTGTTGCTGTTTTAAAATCCTTATATCTTCACCACTTGTGAACCAAATCACATGACCTAGGGAGCATTTCTGTAGCCAAGAGTAAGTACTATTTATAACCCCACCAAACCTAAGCGAGATTCCCACGGTGTTTGGCAGTGCGCTTCATGCACTGCTGTTGAGGGTTAGCATGGAAAGGGTTTTTGAGGTCACTGTATCTCCAACTTTCCATGGGGTGAAGCAGGAGTTTATCCAGTCCTTCATTAGGAGAGCAGCTTTTTCATGGGCAGCAATGGCTTCTTTCCGTGCTTTGGAGAGAAGATGGAGGTGTTTTTCTAATTTGGGGAGGAAGGTTTGTCCGATCTTTGGATAGGCATGGGGTTCGTAGCCCATCATGAGAAAGAAGGGGGTGGCATTTGTGACAGAGTGGGTGGCGGAGTTGTGCACAAATTCTGCCATAGGGAGAAGTTCAGACCATTTGGAAGGTTGATCTTTGGTAAAGATCCGAAGGAAGGTTTCGAGTTCCTGATTGACCCTTTCGGATTCGCCATCAGTCTGTGGGTGGTAGGTGGTGGAGAGGGCGATGTCATAATCTAGGAGGTGGGCAAGTTCTCGTGCGAAGGCAGAGGCGAATTGGGATCCTCGATCAGAGATGACTTGGTTGTGAAGGCCGAATCGGGGGAAGACGTGATGGAAAAAGAGTTGGGCGACATCCACAGCCGAGGCTGTTTTGTTGCAGGGGCGGAAAATTACCCCCTTCGAAAGGCCGTGGTTGACCATGACCAAGATAGAGTCATAGCCGTGGGAGAGGGGAAGGTCCGTGATGAGATCCATGGAGATTTGTTGGAAGGGGTGGGTGCATTTGGACAAAATAG
Source organism: Xanthoconium stramineum (assembly GCA_038090315.1). Taxonomy (NCBI): domain Eukaryota; kingdom Fungi; phylum Basidiomycota; class Agaricomycetes; order Boletales; family Boletaceae; genus Xanthoconium; species Xanthoconium stramineum. The sequence goes on from JBBPMO010001001.1 coordinate 981, forward strand.
GGGCCAGTGGAGGGTGAGCCGGGTGGGTGTTCACTTTGTTGGCCTGGCACGTGGCGCAACCAGCGATGAATTTGCAAACGAAGGTGGTCATGCCAGGCCACCAGTAGTCTTTTTGGAGGAGAGAAATAGTACGGAAGTACCCTCTGTGGGCGCCAGCGAGTGATTCGTGAATGTTTTGCATGAGGGCATGGTGGGCAGAATTGGAAATATAAAGGCGTCCCTTGTAATACAGGGCACCTTGGTTGAAATACCAGTCTTGGGGGGAAGATTGGGGAAGGGGGACAGTGGAAGCCTCCATGGCTGCTAGGGCGTCGATGACGAATTGATTGGAAGGGGTGGATTCGGCAATTTTGGAAGCTAATGCGGCGTCGAGCATATTGACATGGAGATCGGGAAGGAGAGTTTGCTCCGAGTTGTCGAAGGAGGTGTCCACCTCGTCTTTATGAGAGAGGGCGTCGGCTGGGCCCATGGCGGTACCCGGAGTGTGGTTCCATATCAGGTCATAATCCTGGAGGAACATTTGCCATTGTGCTTGGTGACAAGAGAGACATTGTGGTTTCTTAAAGTAGGTTAAATTTTTGTGGTCAGTAAGAATAGTAACTGGGGAAGTGGTGCTGGTAAGATATTGGCGCCACTCGGTAAGTGCATGTATGATGGCAGGGAGTTTGCGGTCATAAATATCGTAATTGCGCTTGGGGGGAGAGAAGGTTTTCGAGAAATAAGCGCAGGGGTGGAGATCCCCATTGAAATCCTTCTGCATGAGTACACTGCCGGAGGCAGTGAGGGAGGCATCTGTCATGACAAAGAAGGGTTTGGTGTGGTCAGGAAAGGAGAGTATTGGTTGCTTGAGAAAGGCTTCCTTTATTTTGGCGAAGGCTATCTCGTGGTCCACCAACCATTGCCATTGGGCATTCTTATGAGTGAGGGAGAGGAGAGGCTTCGCTAAGTCCGAAAACCCAGGTATGAATTTCTGGTAGAAGTTGCAGAATCTGATGAAAGATCGGACTGCTTTTACGTCCCAAGGAGGAGCCCAATTTTTGATGGCACTTAATTTCGTGGGGTCCATTTTGATGGCCCCAGGGGAGATGAGAAGGCTGAGGTATTCGACTTCCTCAGCATCAAAGAAACATTTAGAAAGTTTGAGGGCGAGACGTTCTTCACGGAGGCGTTGAAGGACGCATTTAGTTTGTTGCTGGTGGAGGGCTAAGTCGTCTGAGGAGTGGATAAGCATGTCATCCATATAGATGATTAGCCATCCTTCATCAATGAAGTCTTGGAAGGTATGGTTCATGTAGGATTGGAAGGTCGCAGGGGAGTTGCATAACCTGAAGAACATAACTGTGGGCTCAAAGAGTCTGAATGGCGTAGAGAAGGCAGCTTTCCAGCGGTCTTCTGGTCTTATGAGGATATTGTTGTACCCCCAACGGACGTCAAACTTAGTGAAGATTTTGCTGTCCTTTAGCTTGTCCACTAACTTGGAGATGAGGGGTAGTGGATAGGCATTTTTGGTAGTATGGGAGTTCAGGTATCGGTAGTCTTGGCAAGGGCAAAGGGTTCCATCTTTTTTGGGAACGAAGAAGAATGGCGAGGCTTGGGAGGATTGGGAAGGTATGATCCTTCCGTTTTTTAAGTGTTCATCGATGAAAGCCCTGCAAACTTCGGTTTCTGCTGGGTTGAGCGGGTAGTTTTTTGCTCGTCGAGGGGTGAATGAGTCTTCGAGTTGTATGGCATGGTCAAAGGTTCGGGACAGGGGTAATCTGTTGGTGTCTTTTTGGGCAAAGACGTCTGCAAATTCCTTGTAATTTTCAGGGAGTTCCCGTTCAGCCTTTTTTGCTTGTTGGTCAATATCAGTAGAAATGGTCATTTTTCTTATATCCAGGGTTACTGGGAAGTGCCGAAGGAGACGAAGGTGGAGTTGCTCCAGTTTAGAGTTCAGGTTGAGTTTTAGATATCGGGCGAGGTATTGTTGATAGGTGGCTTCCGGGGAGTTGTGTCAGGGTACGTTTCTCCCAGAGCGGAGGTGAACTTTCCCTGTTTCCCAGTTTATTATGGGGTTGGCTGAGCGTAGCCAGGGGAGTCCAAGGATGAGGTTTTCGTTTCCGAGGTGGAGGAGGTAGAACCAGCAGGTTTCCTCCTTTTCTCTGATTCAGAGGGTTAGTTGGGTTCGATAGCGTATCATCCCTTTTTGGTTGGGAGATCCATCAGCGTTGTGGGCTAAGACTGGAGAGGTGAGACGTTCTTTGGGCCAGTTGTTTTGAGCGACGAAGTCATAGTCAACAAAGCATCCAGTTGCTCCAGAGTCAAGGAGTGCTCGTGTATTGGTGATTTTTCCTAAGGAACCATGGTAAAGAGAAACGGGGAGTTTCATAGATTGGGAGGTTCTACCGGTTACAAAGATTTGTCTAATGTGGGAAGAAGGCGCCGTTCCATCTCCCCCAATTAAAAATCCTCCTGTGGAGGATCTTGATTTAGGTGAATTGTATTGATTTGTTTGCCTTGTTCATCTACGGAATTGTCAAAGATGATTTGCAAGGATTTGAGAACCTCTTGATTTGAGAGGTTCTTGTTGGTGTGCATGACGTTTAGGTAGGATTCTACTTCATCTATTAGTTTGGTGGCTGGGACTTGGGTAGTGTTGGTGTTCCGAATGTTGTGGGGTCTCTGGTTACGGGGGAGGTATGTCTTGTTGGGGAATCGGTTTTTGACTCCCAGGTGGTTTCTGGTGGAACATCCAACTTTGTGGCAGATGAAACATTTGTTGTTTCGAATGTGTTCGGCACGTTGGGTGGGAGTAAGATAGATTCTGTCCACGTCCATTGCCATAGGGTCGCGAGTGGCTTTCTTGGGTCCCATAGGGATGTAGCTGGTTCCTCCTCGTAGTTTTTTCATTCAGAGGGTGGCATCGTAGAATTGTCCTGCTTTATGTAGCCATTGTTTGTGGCTGGTGGGTTCCTCTAGAAGGGCAGTCATTTTGAAGGCTAGGTTGGTGGAGACTGCTTTCCCAAGGAGGTCGATTAGGATGTGTTCGTCGGTGACACCTGATCGAGCTACTTCGAGTTTGAATTTGGATTTGAATTTATGGAAGTCTCCGTTGAAGGGAGGGTCTTCCATTTTCATGGTAGACAATGCGTGTCGGGAGCGAGAGGCTCGATCTGTTGGGATGAATTTTTCCACGAAGTCCGCTTCGATTTTTTCGAAAGTTCGGTCTTTGGCTTTGACGTCTGGGTTGGCACATGCCACGAGCCATCCTTCGGAGAAGGATTTCCCTCTTCCCTGGTCCATTTTGTTTAGGAACGCCAGGATCTTGTTCTTTTCTTCGTATAGAGAAGGATTTAGAGCAAAGTATGCTTTCATTTGAAGTAGCCATAGATTGGCGTCTTCCTCTTTTCCGGAGAAGTTTCTGGGTAATCCAGCCTTTAGTTCAGGCATTTTGTTGTCTTCGTCAAGTTGGATAGGTTCTGGGGCAGTTGGTTCCGGATGTTCCCATAGGTAATTTTCTACTAAGGTTCTCCTTTCTTCAGAGGTGGCTCTCACATAAGCAGCTTGAGGTGGTTCGGGTTGGTCTTCTGGGGGAATGGAGATGGAGGTGAGTGGTTTGGTTGGCGGTTCGATCACAGGAGGAGAGGCGGGTCGAAAAATTCCGGTAGGGGGGTAGGTCGAAGAGTGGGGATAGCTGGGGAGGGGGTTTGTTGTTGGGAACCGGAGATTCGTTGGTAAGGGGAAGACACAGTGGGAAGGATCCGGGTGGGGGATTCCTCGATTTCGGAGGAGCTTTCTGCAGGCTCAGTTTTGGGCGAGGAATCCGAGTTATGAGCTAGTAGAGCCGCTAAGTTGATTTGCCGCGTGGTGGGATTTGTGCACTCCTAGTGTAATAGCTGGAGTGTTTTAGAGAGCTAGTTCTTTTGTTACGTCAAGGCCTGGTTTCTAGCCTTGCGTCGTATGCCAGGAGTGTCTTTAAAAGTAATCTCTGGCCAGATCCATGTTGAGAGTGTCATTCCAGTAATCTTTGATGTGCAGGGAGTGTCTTTGAGTAATCTCCTGCCGGATATGGTTCGCGCTGAGTAGATGATCCTAGGGAGGATCTCATGAAGAGTCGCAACGTCCTAAGAGAGCCGTTCCGGATAAGGGAAGGCTTTTAGAGAGGTCTCAAGGCGAACCTTGGAAGACTAGGAACTAGGCTGGATTGTGTAGAACTAGCTAAGGAACAAACAAGAGGTCGAATGACCTTATATAGTACAGACGGAGATGGAATCAGAGCTCTAAGTAAGACTCAGGGTAGGCTTCCACATCGCTGAGCCAATGAGGAAAGGGAACGGAGAGTGGTACGATACCGAAAGGAGAAGTGGAACAGAAGGCCGGTGCTGCATACCCCCAATTGGACTATTCTGCCCCTCTTCTCCACCCACCCTTCAAACCCCCGATCTAACCACTGAACAAACCTCTTTCACCATTAACAACCCACCCAAGATTCCACCTACCAACCCTCCTCCCAAACCACCCCGCACTAGTTACACATGAGCTACTTCCAAAGAAAGGAGAGCACTAGTACAAGCTTATCTCCACGACCACCCTGAACCTGTCAATCCCCCCACTGACAATGAGATGCCTGAACTAAAAGCTGGACTCCCCGAGAACTTCTCCGGGAAAGAGGAGGATGCCAATCTATGGTTACTCCAAATGAAGGCATACTTCACCTTAAACCCCTCATTGTATGAGGAAAAGAACTGGATCCTCACATTCCTAAACAAAATGGACAAAGGATGAGGAAAATCATTCTCTGAAGGATGGCTTATGGCATGCACAAACCTGGAAGTAAAGAACGCAGATCGAACCTTTGAAAAAATTGAAGCTGACTTTATAGAAAAATTCATCCCTGCCGACTGAGCCTCCAAGGCTCGACATGCCCTTGCGCACATGTGAATGGAAGGAGAGCCATTCCATGGAGACTTCCACAAGTTCAAAGCCGAATTTGAACTCGAAGCCGCTTGATCCAGTGTAACCGACAAGCACATCCTCATGGATATGTTGGGAAGAGCAGTCTCTTCCAATTTAGCCTTCAAAATGACAGCATTACTTGAAGAACTGAAGAACCACAAACAGTGGCTCCTCAAGGCAGGACAATTCTATGATGCTGCCCTTCAAATGAAGAAACTACGAGGAGGAACAAATTATCTCCCCCCCTCGCCAGGACCCAGAAGGATCAATAGGGATCCCATGGTGATGGACGTAGATCAAATCTACCTCACCCCAACCCAACAGGCAGAACATATCTGAAATAACAAATGTTTCATCTGCCACAAAGTAGGATGTTCCACCAGAAACCATCCAGGAACTAAGAAGACCACTTTCCCCCAAACCTATCTACCCCGCAACCAATGACCCCACAACATTCAAAATACCAACACCTCTCCCCTCCCTGCCAATGACACCCCCCGAACCCAACCAATCGATGAAGTGACCTCCTACCTGAATGTCATGCACACCAACAAGAACCTCTCTAATAAAGATGTTCTACGCTCTCTCCAGATTGTCTTTGACGATTCACTGGACGAACAAGGCAAACAAGTCAACATGATTCGCCTCCAAGAAACCTCCATCACCTCAACAAAAGAGGATTTTTAGAAAGGGGAAACACCTTGACATTGTTCTCCCCTCAAATTAGACAGATATTTGTAACCGGTAGTAATTCCCAATCCATGAGACTTCCCATTTCCCTTTACTCTGGTTCACTAGGAAAAATCGTCGACTCTCGCACCCTCATTGACTCCAAAGCAACCAGATGCTTCATCAACCATGATTTTGTAGCAAAAAACAACTGGCCCAAAGAAAGGCTCCCCTTCCCAATTCTTGCCCATAACGCAGACAGATCTCCTAACCACAAAGGAATGATATGCTTCCAAACCAAACTCACCCTTCGAATTGGAGAAAAAGAAGAACAGCACTGGTTCTACCTACTACACCTAGGAAACGAAAACCTAATCCTAGGTCTCCCCTGGCTCCAAGAAGTAAATCCGGTTATAAACTGGACTACAGGAAAAATCCACCTCCCTGATGGACAAAACACCCCTCGTCATGACTCTCCCAATGCCACCTACCAAAGATACTTGGTCTGCTACCTAAAACTGGACCTGAATCCTAAACTAGAACAACTCCACCTCAGACAGATGCGACATATCCCCGTTTCCTTGGGAATCAAAAAAAATGACTATCTCCATCAATATTGCCCAACAAGCAAAAAAGGCCGAGAAAGAGTTACCTGACACCTACAAAGAATTCACGGACATCTTTTCCCAAAAAGACACTGATGGACTACCCCCATCTCGAGCATTTGACCATGCTATCCAACTTGAGGATACCTTTACCCCTAGACAAGCCAAATCCTACCCTCTCACTCCTGCAGAAAGTGAAGTCTGTAAAGCCTTCATCGAAGAACACCTAAAAAATGGAAGAAGAATTGTACCCTCACAATCCCCACAAGCTTCCCCATTCTTCTTCATACCAAAGAAGGACAGAATGCTTCGACCTTGCCAGGACTATTGTTATCTAAACTCCCACACCGTCAAAAATGCCTACCCTCTACCACTGATCTCCAAGCTAGTAGACAAACTAAAAAATAGTACAATCTTCACCAAATTTGACATCCAATGGGGATACAACAACATCCTCATCCGACCTGAGGATTGCTGGAAAGCCGCCTTCTCCACCCCCTTTGGGCTTTATGAACCCACCGTCATGTTCTTTGGACTTTGCAACTCGCCGGCCACCTTCCAAGCCTACATGAACCACACCTTCCAAGACTTTATTGACGAAGGATGGCTTATCATCTATATGGATGATATGCTAATCCACTCCACAGATAAGCTCGTTCACCAAGAACGAACTAAACATGTCCTAGAACAACTATGTGAACAACGCCTCGCCCTAAAACTCTCCAAATGCGCTTTCAACACAACAGAGGTGGAATACCTAGGCTTACTGATCTCCCCCGGGGCCATCAAAATGGACCCCACCAAATTAAACGCCATCCGAGACTGGTCCCCACCTAGGGATGTAAAAGCAGTCCAATTGTTCATCGGATTCTGCAACTTCTACCGGAAATTCATCCCTGGATTCTCTGACCTGGCCAAACCCCTACTTTCCCTCACCCACAAAAATGCCCAATGGCAATGGTCTGTCAATCATGAAATGGCCTTCTCCAAAATAAAGGAGGCTTTCCTCAAAAAACCTGTACTTTCCTTTCCTGACCACACCAAACCCTTCTTCGTCATGACTGATATGTCCCTTACCACATCCAGAGGTGTCCTCATGCAAAAGGATTCAAATGGTGACCTCCACACTTGTGCTTACTTCTTAAAAGTATTCGCCCCCACCAAATGAAACTACGACATTTATGACCGAGAACTTCTTGCTGTCATACATGCCCTCTCTGAATGGCACCAATATCTCACAGGCACCACCCATCCAGTTACGATTCTCACCAACCACAAGAATCTAACCTACTTTAAAAAGCTGCAAAGCCTGTCCCACCAACAAGCTTGCTGGCAAATGTTCCTTCAGGACTACGATCTGATCTGGAACCACACCTCAGGCACTGCTATGGCCCCCACTGACGCACTCTCTAGAAAGGACTCTGTCAACACCTCCAATGACAACTCTGAACAGATCCTCCTTCCCCACCTTCACATCAACATGCTTGACGCTGCCCTGGCTTCTAAGATCGCTGAATCCATCCCCTCTGACCAGTTCATGATTGACACTTTAGCAGCCATGGATGCCACTACCATCCCCCTACCCCGCTCCCAACCCACTGACTGGTACTTTGATCAAGGCGCCCTTTATTACAAATTGTGCCTCTATATTCCTGAACCTGCTCACCACACCCTGGTAAAAAACATACATGAATCCCTCGCCAGTGCCCACAGTGGTTATTTCCACACCATCTCCCTACTCCAAAAAGACTACTGGTGGCCAGATATGACCACCTTCATCTGCAAATTCATCGCAGGGTGTGCCACCTGCCAAGCCAATAAGGTGAACACCCACCTGGCCCACCCCCCCCTCGCCCCTATATCCTCCAAGTGTACCCACCCCTTCCAACAGATCTCTATGGATCTTATCATGGATCTTCCCCTCTCCCACAGCTATGATTCTATTTTGGTTGTGGTAGACCATGGTCTTTCGAAGGGGGTAATTTTCCACCCTTGCAACAAAACTGCCTCTGTGGTGGACATCACCAACATCTTTTTTCAACATATTTTCCCATGATTTGGCCTTCATAACTGAGTCATCTCTGACCAAGGACCCCAATTTGCCTTGGCCTTCACTCGAGAACTTGCCCACCTTTTTGATTATGACATTGCCCTCTCCACCACCTACCACCCACAAACCGATAGCAAATCCAAGCGAATCAATCAAGAGCTCGAAACCTATCTTCGAATCTTTACCTGAGATCAGCCCAGTAAATGGTCTGAACTCCTACCTATGGTGGAATTTGCACACAATGCTGCCACCCATTCCGTCACCAACACCACCCCATTCTCTCTCATGATGGGCTATGAACCCCATGCCTATCCAAAGATTGGACAAACCTTCCTCCCTGAATTAGAAAAATGCCTCCATCTTCTTTCTGAAGCTTGGAAGGAAGCCATTGCCACCCATGAAAAAGCCACCCTTCTTATGAAAGACTGCATAAACTCCCATTTCACCCCCTGGAAAGTCAGAGATAAGGTATGGCTTGATAATAAGAACCTTAATCTCCACTATGAATCCAGAAAACTCGCCCCAAAAAGAGAAGGACCCTTCGAGATAGAACAAGTCTTATCTCCCTCCACCTACAAACTCTGACTTCCTCCCACGTGGAAGATGCACCCTGTCTTCCATGCTTCCCTCTTATCCACCTATCAGGAAACTGAAGAACACAGCCCGAACTTCCTATCTCTATCATCTGTGGAGAAGAAGAATACACCGTAGAATCTATCATTGCCCACAGGGGTTCCACCTCCCACTAACAATTCCACATCCAATGGGAGGGCTATCCCCCATTGGAAGACACCTGGAAACCACTTTCCCATCTAGCTCACGCCAAGTACCTCATTTGTGCCTAGAAAGCTCGACGAAAAGACATCTTTGCCTCCCCAGACAGCCCTTGACCTTGACCACCATGCAGCTCACCCTTACTACCACTGAAATGGTCTTCATTTGTGTCTTGCTCTGTCTTTTTCTCCTATCTTGTCTACGCTTACCTAGTCACCCCATAGTAATTTCCTTTTCCATTTCCAGAAGGCCCTATGAACTACTGTTCACATGGCCTTCCTCAATCCGCCGCCCAGATTGGCAGTACTCGACAGACCAATGGGAGAACACCGAATGGGGAAACCAATCTGATGCCTAAAAGTCCTGGAATAATTCCATTGGCAAAGGCCTTAGTGCTCGCACGGAATTCCGCCCTCCTGAAACTGTTTCCACTCCTACAGCCGGAAGGGAGTAATAATAAAATAAAATAAAAAATAAAAAATTCTTCTTTTTTTGAATTTTCCTTGCCTATAAAAACTAGGGTCATCGCCTGTATTGGGCTCCCTATGCCTTCCTCCAAACAACTCCTCTCCCTCCCCAACCTCCAGAGGAACCTCCTCTTCACTGCCTTCCTTGAAACACCCTCACTCACTCACATCCTTGAGTCTCAAGCCACTGTCCATAACTCCCCTGCCATTCGAGATGCCATTGGACTCTTCCGCACCTACATTGCCTTTCGCAACTTCTATGCAGAAAAACCTGCCCCCCACAATGAATACAACGGACAGATGGGGAGACTCATCCTTGACATCCGTGGGCAGACTCTCGACCTCCTATCCAACCTGGGATTCTGTGGAATTCTGGCAGCAATTCCTGACAATCTCACCATCTCTACCATTGAGAGAGTCTTACGCTCCCTCTCTGGACCCGACCTTGCTGTCTACCTTAATTGCAGCAACCCCAGCAATCTTCCCACTACATCTCCAGCTAGAAATAGCCTGGGACCTAACCCTGCCCATGGCCATGGATCTCCTACGCTGTCAAGTGACCACTCCAGCACTCCTACCCTTGACGTCTGAGACCCCACCATCAGCGGCCTTTCTGCTCTTGCTGCCAGGATCTCTAGAGCCCTTATGGAGGGTAGACCTCCCCTCCACAGAACTTCCCCTTCGCCCACGCCTGTCCCGGCTCCCATTGCTCGCTCCCCCCGTCGCCGTTCCCGTACCCAACTCCTATGTTGTTACTCCTGCGGCAGTCATACCCACTTCAAACTTGACTGCCCAGATTATATCTGTTCCAGCTGCAACACAGCAGTCCTGGGACACAATCTCTCTGCGTGCCCAGCCCGCCTTGACCTCCCTGACAAAGGAGCTTCTTCGGATGATGGCACTTTCTGATTTGGTGAATCAGTCTTATGAGGGAGGTAATGTTATGGAATTCGTACCCCTTCATGACATACCCTACATTTTCCTTTCCCCTGACAATCTGCCGTATCTGTCCATTGATGAATTCCTTGCCTCTCCGGACCGGTACCAAGACCTTTCCACATTCGTTCCAAAGATCTCGTCCCCATAGATGGAACCCCATTCCATTCTTAGATGCATCTTCTCTTTCACCCTTTTTGTCTGGATCCGTTTCGCCCTTCCACCGGCCCTTCAGTCCGCTGGTCTCCATTTCCTATCTCATATGCTTTCCCTTTTTGTTTCTGCAGCTGCTCCGCAGCATTGGCTCACCGCTCCGTCTTCTCCTTTCTGTATCATCCCACTCACCTTTCTATTTCTCTCATTGGCTCAGCGATGTGAAAGCCTGTACTATATAGTACCTCGTTACGTCTCTCTTGTTCCTTAGCTAGTTCTATGCAATTCAGCCTAGTTTCTAGTCTTCCAAGGTTCGCCTTGAGACTTCTACAAGAAGTCTTCCCTCACCAGGAACGACTCCCTTAGGACATTGTGACTCTATGTGAGATCCTCCCTAGGATATTCTCAATGCCAACCATATTCGACCAGAGATTACTTCAAGGACACTCCTGGTATCAGGCACATACACTAGAACCAGGCCCTAATGTAACACCACATGACAGGCTTTCCAGTCAAACCCATGCAGATGGGCATGGTGACAACACACTTGCCATGTGCCCTGCTAGGACCCAGTTCTTCATCATCTGAGACTTCAATCATTTTGTGGGCAGCTGCCTTCTTGCACATCTTGGGGGCTGGTCTCGCTGATGACTTGTCAGTGTGCGTCAAGCTCAATCTGGTGACCATGTACTTGGCACCTTGCCTTTCTCCTCTCCTGTGCCACACTTCCCTCCACATCCACTGGATTTATTGCACTTGCCCTTCAACTTCTGGCACACGTTGCACATCTGGTTTGGCAGCCCAATGCACTCCTTCTTCATACTTGTGGACCTTCTGCATGGGGGCTTGTGCTTGACCTCCTTGTCACTATCCACCTTGTCTTGCTCTTCCCCCAGAGGGCACTGTGCATTTGGTCAGTGCTGCCCAATCCACTGTCAATCCACTTACCTTCCATCATATGGGTATCATGACCTCCATGCTGTGTGTGGACCTGTGCACAGATGGGAAAGAAGTTGGCATTGCCCTCATTGCACAGAACTCAATTTGCTTCATGGGCACTGGTTTTGCCACCAGTTTCACCACAGGCATCAGTTCCTACTCCTCCTCTTCTGCCTCACACACTGGGCTCGCATCATCATCAAAAAGGCATGAAGCCTCATTGTTGACCTCCTCCTCACCACCTGAACATGCCAGCTCCTTACCCTTGTGTGATGTTCCTCTTCCTCTACCTTGCATGCCATGGATTCCTCCTTGACCTTGCGATCACCTTCCCACTTCACATGCATTCCTTTGGGATTGTTTGGTTCCGGGTTCGGGTGTTCTTGTAAGTAGTTTGCTACTATTGCTCTTCTTTCCTCAGAGGTGGCTCGGGTGTAGGTGGTTCGGAAGACTTCCGGAGTGGAAGTTTGTTCGGGGAGAGGTATGTCTTCAGGGGGAATGGAGATGGAGGCAAGTGTTTCGATGGGCGGGTTTAAAGGAGGGGGGGATGCGGTTCGGAAGAGTCCAACGGGCGGGGTAGGACGGAGAGAAGGTATAGCAGGGGAGGGAGTTCGTCGTTGGGAGCCCGCGATTCGTTGGTAAGGGGAAGATATGGTGGGGGTAATTCGGGTGGGGGATTCTTCAATTTCGGGTGAGCTTTCGGCTGGTTCGGTTTCGGGTGAGGAATCCGAATTATGCACAAGTAAAGCTGTTAGGTTGATTCGCTGCATGGTGAGGGGGAGGTACTCCTAGCATGATAGCTGGAGTATTTAGAGAGCTAGTTCTTTTGTTACATTTAGGCCTGGTTACTAGCCGTTCGTCGTATACCGGGAGTGTCTTTGAAGTAATCTCCGGTCGGATCCGTATTGAGAGTGTCGTTCCAGTAATCTTTGATGTGTAGGGGGTGTCCTTGAGTAATCTCCTACCAGATATGGTTCGCACTGAGTAGAGTATCCTAGGGAGGATCTCATGAAGAGTCGCAACGTCCT
>JBBPMO010001002.1:2220-13535 GCA_038090315.1 Xanthoconium stramineum
GTATTGACCCTGATGCGCACGCTGACCGCGTGGCAAGTATTCCAAGTTAATTTATCAATCTTTGGTAATGAAGTTATATAAACCTTAAACTGCCAGCTCTGCGCCAGCCGCACCACACCAATGCCTCAAATCAAGACCACCTGTGGGCGGCCCAAGGCCTTCAGCTGCCCTCTCTGCAGCAAAAAATTATGCACAGCGACAAACGTCCTTCAGCATATGAACCAACCTACTGGTTCGTGTTATGATGGCAGCGTGCCTTTATTCAACGAGCTCGACAATCTTGTCGAAGACATTGCGGCCAACATTTCCGACGCCGTGACTCCCCCAGGCCCCTCTCACAACACAGGCCCAATTTTACAGGACGAACCTGGGCTTCCCTGCAGTCCCAGATGGTACCAAGACACCGAAATGTATGATGTTACTTCGGACCTCTCTGGTGATCAGGCTGTCGTTGAGCCTCCTCAATCTGACACTGGCCAGCTCCCCCCAGGCCGATTTGTGGAGACGTTCGATGGGTGTGCGAAAAGTTTTCCCGGTGGTAAGACATTCATGGATGATTTCTGGGCAGACCAGTATGCAGAGCAGAGATGAGAGAACGTCTACTACCCTTGGGCCTCGAAGCAAGAGTGGGCCTTCGCGTCTTGGCTACTACGCTCTCACCTTAGTATGGCATCCATTGACGATTTGCTATCCCTCGATATCATAAGTAACACCTTCAGAAATGATTCGTTTTCTAATCTCCTGCAGATTAAGAATATCCCACTTTCGTTTCAATCTGTGAAAGAGCTTAGAGCTCGGGCAGAAATTCTTCCGCAGGGTCCAAAGTGGCAATTCGAGACACTGACGCCCGAGTACCCTGTCAAGCACCCATTACGCCTCTTCTATCGCAATCCCATTGACTGTCTACAAGCTCTTCTCAGTCATCCACTCTTTCGGCCTCATATTTCGTTCGTGCCGCGAAAGGTTTGGACCTGCGCCGCGAAGATTTGTCGTATCTACGATGAATGGTTAAGCGGGGATCGAGCGTGGAGTCTCCAGGTAAGTTTCTTTCTACACTAAGCTACGCGAAGGATCATGACGCTGTCTCAGGAGGAGCTACCATGCGGCGCTACCCTCCTCGGAGTTGTGTTATCATCCGACAAGACGAACATCTCCGTCATGAGTGGCAACCGTGTCGCTCACCCGGTCCTTATCAGCCTCGCGAATATCGACGCACACATCCATTGCAAAACATCTCTCCATGCCTACCTTCTCCTCGCTTTACTCCCTATCGCCAAGTTCACTCACAAGTCTACCCGCGTTCGCAGTCTTCTACAAGATCGCCTAGTACACCAAGCCCTCAACATTGTCCTCTCACCCTTGAAGACCGCGGCAGCAGTGGGCATCATGATGAGCGATCCCGTCGGCAACCTACGCTACTGCTTCACCCCTTTAGCTTCGTGGATAGCTGATACACCGGAGGAATCCCTACTAGCAGCTACGGGTCCGAAAGTCTCCCCAGTCACTACCGCTCCGTCCAAACACTTCGGCGATCCACATCGGCATCCACCTCGTACGGCGGAGAAAACCGTTATCATGATCCATACTGTTACGCGAAGACAACTACCGTAGGTCGAAGGTTCTCTGAGGGAGGTACTCACGAAGAGACACTACGTCCTCAGGATGGCCAATTGAGATTGGAGACTAGGGAGTCAACAAGCAATCAATGATGACTGAGGACTAGAGATTTGATGAACAGTCAACGAGCAGTCGACGATGACTAGGGACTGGGGAATCGACGAACGGTCGACGATGGGGTTGATGATGACTAAGGACTAGAGAGTCGACAGGCGGTCGACAATGACTAGGGACTAGGGAGTTGACGAACGATCGACGATGAGGTCGACGGGGACTAAAGACTAGAGAGTCGATGAATGGTCAACGATAACTAGGGGCTAGAGAGTCGACAGGCGGTCGACAATGACTAGGGACTAGGGAGTTGACGAACGATCGACGATGAGGTCGACGGGGACTAAAGACTAGAGAGTCGACAAACGGTCAACGATGACTAAGGACAGAGAGTTGGCGAGCGGCCAAGGAGGGTGAAGACAGGGGAGCTTGGTGAACGGCCGACTGAGATGATGGTCAAGGTTCCCAGCAAACAGCTGATAGATTGCACAAGGGTATGAGACAGACAAGAGGGGTACTAAGGACGACGGGACAGGGCAACGAGAGTAGATGCCTTGTGGGTGTGTAGAAGAAACGTGAGGAAAGAAGAGAAAGGAGACGTGGGAACGAAGAGACAGGTATAAGTACTGGGAGGATATGGGAGGCAGTGTCTGTGATGGAACGATGAGGAAATAGATAGAACGGTGACGGGGCAGTGTTCTAGACTACATAGATCATGGTGAGATACTAAAGGGCTGCATCATCAAGGAATGTCAGAGAATGTCAAAGAAGGAAATGGGTCCATGGTTATTGCCCGAGGAGTAACGTGATAGCGTCCCGGTCTGGAAGAGAAGAGCAGAAGGAGAAACGAGGACGTATGGGTGTCCAATTAGGACAATAACGAGACAGGTCACCAATGTCGGAAGGGAAGATTGGTGCTCAGTCACTAGAGAGTATGAAGTTAGGTCTGAAGGGTCCTAAGTAGTTCAAGGAAAAAGACTGGTGTACCGGCATCTTCAGAGGAAGATTGTAACACATACCGCTTGTTCGAAATATTCACCCAAAGACTACAAGAATTTCCTCAAAGCCGTTCGTTTATTGGGCTTGAACGGGGTTGTTGAGCCAGTTTGGATGGGCTGGGCCTTATCGAGCCCTTGCGATTTTATCCTCATCGAACCCCTCCATCATTTTCACCGGTTCGTTTGGGACCATGACATCAAGTGGTGTATCGTGGTGCTTGGGGCCGCGGAGCTAGATTTCCGTTTCTCCATCATCCAGCCCCTGGTAGGGTATTGAGCATTCGATGAGGGTATATCCAATTTGAAGCAAGTTACCGGTTGTGACCATCGCTCCGTCCAGCGCTATATCATAGGCGCTGTAGCTGGTGGTGTTCCTCATACGTTCCTTATTGCTCTCCGTGCTCTCCTTGACTTCTGCTACCTCACACAAGCACCAACATTCACAACTCACTCCCTCAACTGGGTTGCTCGGGCGCTCCAGGAATTCCATGACAACAAGGATGCTATCATCTGTCATGGCGCAAGAAAGAATTGGGAGCTACCCAAGCTAGAGCTCCTTCAGAGCGTGGTCCCCGGGATTCGTCAATCTGGAGCAGCAATGCAATGGAGTGCCAACGTCACGGAACACGCACACGTTGAGGAAATCAAGGTACCTGCCCGAGCTGGCAACAATCAAAATTACTACAGCCAGATCGCTCGCCACCTAGATCGGCTGGACAAATGTTTTCGGTTCGACCTAGCGACTTACATCGAGGAGCGCCACCACACGGACCCTGCAGCGGACGAAGGTTTCGTTGAGGAAGATCACGAGCCGGACACCGAGAAGCTCTCCATATCTGGGTATTTCACTCCAATTCGTCCCGTCATCAACTACTTCTCTATCTCGTCTACTCACCTCCAAGGAACTCATCCCTCCGCCCCCAAACCTCTCCGTACCTTCGCAACCTCAACTACCGCGTTCCACCTTGCGACCAAGCCCTCGCTGCGGCTGACTCTGGCCGAGGCCGCTGCCAGGTATAAGCTACCCGACCTCGTTCCTGCAATTTCCGCCTTCATTTCCCAACAGACCGGCAGCACACCCCCAGATAACGTCAAACTTCAAATATGGCACACCCTACGTATACAGCAAAAGTCGTATCACAACAAGGACCTACAAGCACCGCAGACACTCCGTGCCATTCCCCCGTCGACCACCAATCCCTACGGTCTATACGACTCCGCGATCGTCAGCCTCGAGCCGGAGAGCGACTGGCCAAACCGTGGGTTACAAGAACACTCTGTCATCCAGCTTCGGATCATATTCCGTCCCTTACAGTGCAACTTCTTTGCTGCGTACGTTCAACGTTTCAATGTCGCCTCGCGATCCAATCCTGGAGGTGTGAGTCCGGTGACCGGGATGCATCACCTAAGGCGGGTGGTGAGAGCGAATGGCGAACGCGTTGGAGAGGTGATTCCGCTCACACTCATTCGATCACCTGCTCACCTCATCCCGCAATTTGGTGCTGAGGCCAATCCACGTCTGACCAGGTCGAGCAGTTGTGAGCTAAGCACCGAGTTCTGGCTGAATAAGTATTGGTCCAAGGAGTTCTATTACGCGTTATCTCCCATGATCTAGGCCGTTACTAGTACAGCACGTATTACTACATAATACTGTAGGCTTCGTTGTGAATTTTGTTTCGAGTATCGATCTTGTCTGATAACCCCCATCGTCTGTCTCGCTCGTTGAACATGCACAGTCGGCTCGTGGTGCCATCAGAACAAATCGAACACAGGCACAAGGCTCGAGTAAGTCCAGTTACCAATATCGTGCAAGCATGCTAAGTGAGAAAATTTTCCTAGCGCATCAAGCCACAAGCCACGCCATACAACTTGCTTACGGTGAGTACTTCAGACAAAGAGAGGGCAAAAACTCACCGAAAGCCCTAGATACCGACCATACCTCAACCGCTGAGACGCAAAACCGACTGGTACCGTCCTAGAATGGACCAGTTACTGGAAAACGACACCCGAGAGACAAGCGTATGGCTCGATAAACGGAATAGCATCAAATTTTTGGAGTACATATACCCGGATTGGCTCATACTCCTGGAAGACAAGACGCTGGAGGGTCTATTAGACGATTTGGTGTCCCAAGGACACTATAAGCGCTCGAGCAATCGCAAGAAGTCAGGCTGGACTGGTTATACCAAGGTCAAGGAAAGCAACCACAGGAATCGCGAGGCCAAGCTCGCAACGTTCTTCAATGATGTGCGTGCCGCCGTGTACAAGGCATGTGGTATATCTTGTTTGTGAGTTTTCCGTTTCTCGTTCCCAATGCTTTGTCGATTCACGCCACCCGTAGCGAATGGGACGCTCAGTCTGCAACTAAACCATTGGATGGAGCATATGCGGCGAGAAAACCCGACATCACTTGCTACTTCCGCACACTCGAAGGCGTCAGCAACCGGAACTGGGAACACGTTGTAACATTCTGCGAAGTGAAGAACCGAACCGACCCCAAGAGAGAAAAAGAATCGTTCCTGGAGATTGCTGGAAAGGCCTCGTGTCTTCTGGGTGCGCAAGATGGCCGGCACTCCGTCTCATGCATTCGCTTTCTCGGATCTTCCATCTACCTGACGATATTCCATCGTAGCGGGCCAATTTCAACCTGTCCTTTCGACATCAATTCTTCGCCGTTGCATTTCCTGCGTATCCTTATTGGCGTTTCGCTTTCGGATTACTCGCTTACTGGCTTCGATACCTCAATCAAGTGGCGGAGAATCGACCAGACTCTGAACTTGGAGACGGAGGATAGTGATTCGGAGCACTGTGACGAAGCTCAGCCAGATTCCGAGGACTCTCGGTCGCTGGAGTCCGAGTC
Organism: Xanthoconium stramineum; assembly: GCA_038090315.1. Taxonomy (NCBI): domain Eukaryota; kingdom Fungi; phylum Basidiomycota; class Agaricomycetes; order Boletales; family Boletaceae; genus Xanthoconium; species Xanthoconium stramineum. The sequence continues at coordinate 7,747 of JBBPMO010001002.1, forward strand.
AACAGATGGCCAGTTTTCCCGATCACTGGAGTCCGAGTCAACTGATGGCCAGTTTTCCCGGTCACTGGAGTCCGGGTCGGCTGATGACCAAGTACCTCAGTCGGATGGCGATGACGCGCTGCAGCCGAAGCTTGTATCGGGGGGAACCTATTCTTCAGGTGACCCGCGCCAGGAAGAGAAGAGCACCAAATGGTTGGAAATCACTGACATGCGCGGCAAGCATTGCAAGATCTGGCTCAAGAGCGTTCTTGCTATATCCGACAGCTTGATTGGCCAAGGAACGACAGTCTGGGAGGGTGAAATGGATACCGAGGACGGAGACGTACAGGACGTGGTCGTCAAAGATTCATGGATCGATCCCCTTCGGAAGTACACAGAAGGTATGATCTTACACATCCTAGAGAAGTATGGAGTCGAAGGCGTCCCTACGTTGGTGAGCGAGGAACAAGTCAAGACTCAGCTCCGGACTCCCGATTCCCAGCAGCCAGTTGTCAATTCATCCACGCACTTCCTCCTTTCTGTCCTCCCTCCCAACTCCCCCTTGCACCTACGAATCTTATCGCGTCTCGTCAGTCGTCCTGCCGGTCATCTCATACTCGAATTCGCATCCCTCGGAGAACTCCTGGTCGCGTTTTTGGATTACATCGTTAGTGAGCAGACATTTATTTAAGATCCCCCTAGTTCGAATATCTAATCAAATTATAGTCCACAAGCATGCATTAGAGGACGCCGGCGTCCTGCATCGCGATGTCAGCCCCGCTAATCTGTTTCTTGCACGTGCAAAAGGCCGAACGGACCACGGCGTACACATGAATGAACTCCTTGATGAAATTCGGGAGCGCTTGTGCCAGAGAATACGCAACCTTCCACGATGGGGAGTGCTTGGGGACTGGGGTTACGCAAATGCCGAGGCACGTTCTCCCGCTTCAACTCCTTCCAAACCATCTCCCTCGCCAAGATTCGAGGCTCCCCATCCTGATGGCCCTCCCACGTTGCCGGTTGATGCTGAATCCCCAACGGAGTATGACAACCGCGTTCTCGTCCGGAAGGTTGGCTCTGATGACGCACTGACCCTGCTGTCTGTTTCAAAGCTTACGAATGAGCACGACATCGTGCTACTGACTGGCGCTGATGATCCGAACAAGGACCCTCGCCGAACGATCGACCTATGCCCACTATATCACACGGTAAGTCTATTGTTCCACCGAGTACATTGAACTGACATTTATATCAGGGAACATGGTCCTGGATGTCCGCACAACTCGTGATGGCGGGTCCTGGACAGCCGGTGATACATAATGCCCTTCATGACCTCGAATCATTCTTCTACGTACTCGTTGGAATATGCGTCCTCTACGACGAACCCTTTAAGCAGAAATCGGAGGACAAACTCGCAGAATGCTACGACAAATTTTTCAATACCTTCGAACCAAGCATTCTCAAAACGATCACGATCCAGTCCGACCTGACGTGGAACCCATTCGTCGTGAAGTACATACATCCGTATTTTAAACCACTCATCCCGCTCCTGACGAAGCTTCGATCGGAAATTATACTGCCTCTGGCCACCAACGATCACGGAGAAATCATTCGCAAGAGTTCACCCAATCACGACACGTTCATCAAACACATTATTACCACTCTCTCGGAACTCCGGCCGGAAGATTGGGCTGATATGTCGCTCTCGGTGAAGAGTGACAACGCCTCTCGCAGGGCTCCATCAGAGGCCATCACTACGCGATCGGAACCAGGACCACCGGCAGTCGCGTTGCTTCTTGCTCCCCCCACAGTGCCGAAGAACCTCCTGCCTGGACGCGGCACTATTCGGAGCGACTCAGGTCTATACCAGCCCGCCAACAGGAGTCTCAGACGAGCCCGAGACAGTGACTCCGACGATTTCCTACCTTCCAGCCCATCGAAGCGTACCCGATTGCTAGTAGAACCGAACCAGTCTTCCCGTTCCGATTCTCGCCACCCTCCACGCCGTATGGTCCGCAGCACAAGCGCGTTACCCGGACGGATTTCCACAAGACAACAACAATTTGTCTTTGGTGGAAAGCCATTCGGTCAATGAGATTGATCGATTGATCGCTTCCGCCCCCCTCCCGATTATGTCTTTCTACGGCATATATTGTCCTTACGTCGGATGTACTCGATTGTGTGTATGGACTGTCGATACTCAAGCCGTCTTCCCGATTATGTTTCTCTACGGCATGTTGTCCTTACGTCCGATGTACTCGATTGTATGTACAAATACTTACTAGTGGGTTGTCTGGTTATGAATGCCGCGTTGCATGTGCTGCCTTAGGCGCAGGGACTCACCCGACTCGTCTTCCGATATAAGAGCCTGCGTTGGACCCAGAATTCTTCAGATTGCCCGCCCTCATGCCTCCCAAAAGGAAAATCGTTAAGAATTCCCAGGCTACGACCGACGGCGTTCCGACCAAACGGCTTAGACCCGAGGAATTTTTCAACAATGAACTTCCCGGTGAGTTTGAATACTCGCAATCCTTCAGACTACTGATGGGCCTTTATATTCGTTACCGAACTCTGTGATGCAGAAACGACAACTGAGACCCAGCAGACTCAACCAAGACGTTCGTCACGGGCTGGAAGAGGTAGCGGAGGATCTATTCAGCGGCTGCGGCGTCTTGAAGACATTCAGTCTGCAAGACCCTCACGACAGTCTACTCGAAGTCTCGATATAGCAACGCAAGGGCAGGAAATCAACGCGATGGCCCCCTCTCATAACCCTGATTTGGCGTACGACGACGAGGAGAGTCAGGTCCCTCCGTGGGCAGAATCCCCCAATCCACCGACTCAAGTTCAACCAGCTTTCACCCCGTCGCAGTCCAGTCAGTTCGGGTTCAGACTGCCTTCCCAGACCACCAAACCATCCAGAGGCGGTGAGATAAGATCCAGCGGATTGCCCTTGGAGCACGCTGTCCGGTCGTGAGTGTTTCATTTTACTGTCCCCGTTAATTAATCGCTGTGTTGTGATAGGCCCTCGGTGGTTTCATCCCACTCTTCTCGTCCTCCTTCTCGTACCTCTTCCCTGTCGTCTTCGGTCCTATCGCGTGCTAGCACCGAGTTCACTGTGCCGACCTCCCATGCTCCATCTGAATGCGGGTCGAGTTTCGACTATGGAACGGCATGCAACGATATGGGTTCAGACCTCTCCCAGCCTAAGCGACGGTCGCAACTTGTGCTCGCAGCTGTAGCAGCCCGGCCTCCGGATGCATCGGTGTCTCATGTACATCATTCCTCAGAGCCGCTTCGGACATCATCGGTCACTCCCGGGCCTAGTGTTCAAGACCAGGTGTTAACCGCCGCGACACCTTCCCTGCACCTTGCTGGAGTGCACCGAACTCGATCATTCCGTCAGCTTCCTTCGTCTCTACCTCCGGCGCACACCATTACGATGTCATACGCATACTCGGATACCGGAAGTGGGGCGAATCTTGGTGACCGTGACCCCAGTCGTGTCGGATCTCCTGCGATTGATGAGCTGTCACCAGACGAAGACGAACGCTTCGCAGAGTCTATCATTCGCGACAAACGTAAGTGCTTGTGCCTTTCTGCAAGCACTTGCTCACTGTCTGCGCTAAACCCTAGGCATTCCTGACGATCCGGCTACGAGTAAGCGAAATACGAAAATCAGTTTCACCTTCTGGCTAAAACTCACTAAGGTACTGTCACAATAACGCATGGTAGCACGATTCCTGGTTTTGAGCCGCCTCAGGGTAAGTAAGCAAATGCTCGCAATACCTTATTAACCAGCTAACAGGAGATGCGGAAGATGTTGCTGTTCAGCACCGCCAACGCCACGGTCCATCGCGTCTGCATGACACCACCCAACTTACGGCCACCCGAAACGAGCAGACGTTAGACGGTCTTCGCAGTATCGGCCACACACCCTCCGCAACAGACAGTCTAGACGAAATAGAGACCCCCATCTCAGCGGACCTTCGTACTCACAGTAAGTAAACAGTCGCTCACTATACCTTACTAATCAGAGCACAGGAGATGCAGAAGACGCCGCTCAGCACTACCAGCACAACCGCCCACCGCGTCTTCCCGACGATGCACAATCCACGGATGCAGGAGACGTCGTCGCTCAGCACCGCCAGCGCAACCGTCCACCGCGTCTTCCCGACAACGCTCAACTTACGGTCATCCGAAATCAGCAAATGTCAGAAGAACCCCGCAGTGCCAGCCGTAGCCGCTCTGTAACGGGTGGAGTATCCGCCCCCATCTCGGCAGACGTTCGTGCTGAACCTTCATCCCTGCCGCCTACCGATGTCAATTCTGTTACTCAATCCCGCCTGCCATCCTCCATTAAGTCCATGTCTGGTAACGACAATGGAGATCCGTCTCAGCTAAATTTCTACCCGCCTGTCGTTCGCGATATTATCGAGCGCGCCAAGCAATTTTCCCACTGCGACCTCGCGTCGATCAACTCGTTCCCACTGCGTCCGCACTTCAAGACCAAAGCTAGCGAGTACGTAAACGAAGCTATAGCTGAGCGTCGTAACCTAGGGCTACTCGTACCGGAGGGTAAGGTTAGTTAGCTGTGGTGGTGCGAGACTGACTGTACATTTACAAGGATGGTGGCCACAACATATGGGTGATATCACCAAGCTCGTAAGTGTTCGTGCCATGTATTTTGAACTTCCTAACGCGATATCAGCTCTGGGAAGACATCGGTAACTGGCGTTCTGCTCTCAAAAAGAAAGCACGCGTCTTTATCCGTGAGCGCTATGGATGGGACCCCCAAAATCGTTGTGTCGTTAACGCCGATATCGCCAAGACGCTTCTGGACCGAGGAGCATTTTTGAAGCACGGAATGGACGAGGAAGTAAGTAGTTGATATTCAATGATTGAAAGCTAATGATCTTCCCAGGGTCACACAAACAATCTCGCTCACCCCGCACTTTCTGGTCTCATTATCGACTTCTTTTACACCGGTTCTAACTCTATGGGCAACCTTTTCCCCGAGGTCTTTGGTAGCGAGGTCCCGCGTGCTGCCGTGTCGTTTGCAGCCACAGCCGTATCTGTTTTACATTTACGCTGTTACTTATACTGACACACTCTTGAATAGATCAAACTCGCGCTGGACGAAGTTGCCATTGACGGGAAGGAAGTCATATTCAAGCGCGACATCTATGCTGACGTTTACGTCGATATTCTTGGTCTGATGGGCAAATGTGACACGAATCCCATCCATCGTGCGAAGACGAAGGCGCTTCGTGTGGAATGGGCCAAAATCGGAAGGTAAGTGATTAGTTATACACGGACGCAACTGACATTTGTGTTCACATCAGGAACGGGAGCATTACAACCACGACCACCGGCTTCGACGTAGATCTTGATTAGATGTGGCGGTTGAGGTGTTCGGTTGTCCCCATGCTATGTAGTTTCCCCTATCTGAAATGTCATATCTGTTCTTGGACTGTTACAAGCTGTGTGATCCTGTCCAATTCTGAAGTGTGATGGTACCACTAATTTCAAACTAATGTAACCAGGTTTTGCCAGACTGGTTGAGACTGGCACAACTGGGAGCAGGCTGGACACAGCTTGCCAGTTAGGTACCTTGTTGGAGGTCACTGGACAGGCTGTCAGCTGGCCAACACTGGACAGCACTGGGCAGGGGGAGGCTGGTTTGCTGATGTTGGTGACGATTTCGTCGAATATGCTCTGATTCGTTTTAACAGATATGTGATTAGGTGGGTAGTAAGAAGTGGTAAGGTTCGAAAGACCGGCGTGGAAACCAAAACGTAGACCATCAG
>JBBPMO010001003.1:0-13062 GCA_038090315.1 Xanthoconium stramineum
TTCTCCCTCTTCTTGTCCTCTTGGGCTGCTTGTGCTGCTTGTGCGCATGCCTTGAAGTCACCCACAAACTGTACCTCAAGGGCATTGCTGACCAGACAGTCTACATAGAGCACGTCCCCCATCTTGGTATGTTCGACCATCCAATCAGCAAACCATGCAACGTGGCCAAACACCTCAAACATGGTGGGAGAGGGCTGCATCTGGAACGCAACGGTGGCTGGGTGAGGGCCTGTAAGTACAAGTGTGTACGAAGTGGTTTGTGGGAGCAGCGAAACTTCATCTGAGTCGTTGGATGGGGACAAGGGAGTGCAGGTCACCACATACAGAATACCATGGCTATCATGACTAACAGTGACGCAAATGGGCCACAGGGCCTAGGGTGGCAAATGACAGAGTTGGCCCAGGACTGATGTAGTCAGGTGTGAAGTATTTCCCTGGGCTACAAAAGGATGGTGAGAGAGAGAGCATGCAAGCACGATGGAAGCACTTACAATACATGCTGGGTGTGAGTCAGAGTCCATGCCTAGCATGAACTGAGTTGAAGAGATACGAGAGAAAAGACCCATCACATCACTGTGTTAGGAAAATAAGCGCTCGCTGAGTTTCAGAGTCATTGACAACATTTTGAGCATTTTGGCCAGTTGAGAATTTAATTATGAGGGATGGGCGAGTGAATAGGCTTGGATGAGAGCAAAGTGAGTGCACACGTAGGCAGGCATGTGGTGGGCAAATGTGAACATGTTTTTGAGCTCATATGTAATGTGACACATTGAAGTTACTTGGCTAATCTAAAAGGTCATTATCACCCCTATCAGAACCATACATCTCATACATCACAGAGCAACCTGAGTCATCGTCCAATTCGCTATCGCCCTCATCTGTGTCTTGAGACTCGACCACCCATTCAAATGTATCCAAGTCAGCAAGCGAGAAGCTTGTGTTGAGGTTATCAAATCCATCTGGGTGAGCAAGTGAAATGCTGGTGGCAATGGCAAGATTGGGAGCACTCTCTGCTCCGTTTTCAGGCAGCTCCCATTCAAGCACATCTAGGTCTGCAACAGAGAGTTCGTTCTCGAGGTCATTGAATTCATTCGGGTGAGCAAGCAAGTTCCCAGTGATGGTACACAAGTGATCCAGGACATCATATTGCACAGAGCCTTGAGCAGACAAACTCTGTGCACCAGTGAATACTTCGTCTGCTGCACCATCCTGAATGTGAGAATAGGTATGGCCAACACCGAGGCCCCAGTGATACCTCAACAGCATATCTCAATCCACAAACCTTGTTGTAGTATATCGGTAAAGAACATGGATCAAGAATTTGAATGCACATCACCTATTGACGTAGTAATACTTCCAGTCATTGCAGTCTCTCGCTATAGGGGATGGTACAGTGCGGTCTGACTGAGGCCTTCCCTTTGCAAACGTGGGTATGAGGTGGCATCCTCTCAATATCTCCACAGGGTCAATGAAGCCGAATGCACCCTTGTTGTTGATTGGAATGAACCGTAAGATATCAAGTTTGACCCCACATTGCGGTTTGGGTGGAATCTGTTTGAACCATCATACGTGCAAAAAGTCTAGTCAATGGGTCTTGTAGTCGTTTAAACCTGATCTGATATACTGGATGTTCGCGTGATAAGCACCGACAATACAGGCATAACAGAAGCGATGCTGCTCCGCTTCCTCTGTATCTCCTGGAGCCAGTAGCATCATTATATCATGGTGGCTGCTGTTGGGATTGAAGGTGTCCTGGTTGCGATGGACGTCGTATGTAGTATAGTTGACGTGAAACACATTGTGCTGGTAGATGCGGTCGCCTTTCAATAGTACATGATTGAGGGTAGTTGTTGATGTGTTGTAGCCGTTGTCCAGGCCAGGTACCACAGAATTGGCACTTGGTGCCGAAATGTGCAGATGAATGGACTTGATACGGGGAAGGAGGTGGTGCTTCAATTTTGAGATGAAATCCTGCTCGCTTTGTTCAGCCCTTGTCTAACAACAGAGCAAGTCTATGCATACCTTCAGAGCTGCATCATCTGAGTTGTTGCCAGTGAAGCTATGGAGATCAATCAGCCTATGTTGTGATTTCCCAATGCTATAGTGTTTGTCCGGGTCATATGGGACAGATTCCAACAGAGTGCGCCCAGTCCCAGACTCATGAATTTGCCGTATTCTTGCTTGTTGTCACTCAATCCGAGTCAGTTGACAAACAAACTCGTTCCGGCTAGTATGAGTATATCTTGCTTTACTGACTCTGTGCTCCCATTCTCCCTAAGGTAAAGTGTTAGCACTCACTTGACATACAAGCATACAACAAGTACATACTGGCTGAGTCAAGTAAGAATCTGTTGTTCCAAACAGCCTGATGGAGGCAGTGTAATCAGTGAGTGCATGGAGCTTGTAAGTATGAAGATTGAACATTTTTGGTTTGTGTGCTGGTGTCGGGGCAGTGGAGTGTGTATGCTGGCGCTGAGTGCGAGCTTCATGACATTGACAACATTGTGCTTCATGTTTGAGCTCTTTGGTATGAAATGCAGGGCATGTATCTGCCTCAAAAGCACAAATAGCATCTCCAAGGGATTTCGTGATGTCATCCAACAATCAAAGGGTTTCATCGGTGTGCATTCATAGCTTTGCAAACCTGTGCCATTGACAGAGGAGGTGGAGGAGCTTGAGCATGGCAGCATTGTGGGGCTCTGGCATTAAGCCTTTGAAAACAGGAAGAGAGCACTGCATAACTTGGTTCAATTGGATCGCCAGAAGGCACTGGACCACCACATACCTGGAGGAGGTCTTCAAAATCCCGAGCTGCGACTCTTTTCATCTCTGAAGTGTTTTTCGAAAATCGTTGGATTGTATCTCTTCCAAACGAAGGGACCTGATGATACCTTAGATAAGAAGAGAATCAGTTGGGTGGTTGGGAATCATTTGTCAATTGGATTGGCTTTCCTTTGATCAAGCTCATGCAACTTGTCCCCTTTCAAACTCTCCAACATGCGTAAGAGATGGCTCAAAATAGCCTTCCAGATGCCAAGTTCAAATTCATGTAATAGATCAACGACCAGCATGACAAAAACACAGAAACTGAATGCACCGAGTCTTTCCAAAAAAGTGTTCTGCATACGTCCACATAGATTAGTATAGATACTTTGAGCCCTAGTTCAATTCACACTCACCATAGTGGGTATAAGCGACTCGTCCTTGAGAAGCGCCTGAACTTTAAGGGAATCAACAGCATAGTTTCTCTCGTAGATGAGCGCTCGTGCGTCCAGAATTTTGTTCTGTAGGTTGTTATCATCAGTACGAACCAGCAGCTGACGCTGAATCATATCCTGTCGAGTACCCATATTAGGAACATCCGCCATGGGAAGCTTGCAACACAGACATGGGCACATTCCAAGATTGCGTATGGTCGCGATAAGAATCCTATTTGGACGGACACTGTCAGTAGATCTGGACGGAAATAAGAACGGTATATATACTTCTCGGGATAATCAGCGGAATAGGTGAATATCCGTGGATAGAACCGCCACTTGACACCATCGCAACACAATATGATGATGCCATGACGATAGGCTGAAATAAACTCGTCATCAAGGAGTATCTTCCACTGTCCGTGGAAGAGCTCTCGCTGGCAGTGCGTATGAAGTGCCTCGTGCGCTTTTTCGCCTAGATGTTCCGTCAGAAAATCCTTGAACTCGTCCGGTAGCTGGACGAAGAGTGAACTCGCAGATTAGCCGAAGCAGTTTAGCTGGGTGACTGAATGCTTACCACCTGGAAATATGCTAATAGAGAATCGTACGATGTAGAAAGGGGAAACGGTACGGAGAACCGGTGCTGCGTAGCGGATGCGGAGCAGCTGCAGAATCTAAAGAGGAAAACATACGAGATATGAAATGGAGACCAGCGGACCGAAGGACCGGTGGAAGAGCGAAACGGATCAAGACAAGAATGGTGAAACAAGAAGACACATCTAATATAGGGACGGACCGGGTTCGGGTTCTAGATGAATGAGGTGTCGGGGACGAATGTGGATGGGTTCGGGTATTGGTCTGGTGAGGCGAGGAATTCGTCGATGGAGAAATAGGGTCCTTTATCAGGGGAAAGGAAAATGTAGGGTATGTCGTGTAGGGGCACGAATTCCGTAACAATTATACCATCCCTGTTTCAGTCTCGTCGTGACCAATTGTCTTCGAATGAAAGCCGTTCATGCCAAGACTGAAACTTGAGGATGTGGAATATCTCCAAGTTTTCTGGTGAGAGCCCGCTTCAATGGGCGATGTTGGTATCCTTTCCGGATGAAAGGATATGCTCACAAGGCATGAGAGACGCCTGGACTGGGGGAACATCAAGCGCAACACGATATAGAAGCTGGAATACACATTTACGAGCCTATAGTAGGAACAGTTGGCATATGTTGCTCGAATGAAAGAAAACAAAGGAGCTTAGAACATACCTGCCAATACATCTACATGATAACCGTGTTCCAAGATCCCCTACCATTCATGCATTCCCTGGAGCCCCCTCATCTGCTGGTGCACCAATTATTTTGGGTCCATCTGGACCGCATCCATATAGTCCTGGTGACATTCCTTGGCATGCTCCTGGTGACTCACGTTCTCCCCCTCCTAGAAGTCATTCGCCTCGTGATGAAGGTCGCTGACCACGCCGAGGCAAGCCTGTGGCCATTCTTACTCCTACTCACCGGACGGTCAAAGCTACCATGGGTGCCCTTATGCACTTTGTGAAACACTCTTGGCAAGCTCACCAACAATGCCAAGTCCATAACCATGCTGAACAAAATGAATCTGGGACGTGGAAAATACTTCGCAGGAGTCTGGTTGAAGAAACTTGCTGACCCAGCTGTCCAAGTGGCAGACAAGGACTGGAAGACCATAAAGAAAGCCTTTGGTGACATGTTCTACCCCTACCATCTTGAGGAGACTGCTCGAGACAAACTTAACAACCTGAAACAAGTTGCCACCCGAAAAGATGACGGCTTCCAAACATACCTTTCCAAATTCCAGTATCTGGTTGACCAATCCCAAGCAGGAGACATCTCCAAAGTACGAAGACTATTTGCCAATGGGTTAGACTCCCAAATCGCCACCATGATCTACTCCATGGAAAAAGTCCCAGACTCACTCAAAGCCTGGATGAACAAGGCCATTGACTTCCATCAACAAAAAGCTTGCATCCTGGCCCTCAAAAAAGGACATGGTCTACCCCTCTCCTCCTTCACCTCCAGCTCACAACCTGCCAGGAACCCCAATGCAATGGACGTAGACGCCATCTGCCTCAGAAAACTCTTCCCTGCTGACTGCGCACGATGCATTAGGGAAGGACTCTGTTTCTGGTGCCACAAAAAGGGGCACAGTGCCAATGAATGCCGATCCGCTGTAAAGTAGCTCCTGAGTCCTGGGGGATAGGGGAATCCAAGGTGGTCAGTAGCAAGGGGTTAGAAGGGTATGAAATGTTCGACCATAGGGATTCAAGAAGAGAGGATAGAGAGGAGGAGAATGCTTAGGCAATGAAGGCCCTTCAGAAAGGTTTGTAGAAGAGTCCGAGTGACTCTAGGATGTGGCAGATACAGATGCGGACGGATGTGGACGGTAAACGGATGATCCTAACACTTCCTCGACGGTGAGGGTAGTGAGGATATAGCGGAAGGTTGTAAGAATGAGAGAAAGACAGAGAGAATGGTGGTGGCGACTTAGGATTGAACATGATGGGGTGAGTGAACCAAGGGGTAAACTGACATTACAAATGTCAGGTACAGTCTTTTATAGTCCGGGGCATACCTGAGACTGATAGGATATGAAACAAGTCCATAGTTACTATCATAACAACTATGCTACTTGGCTTAGAAGAATAGAGAATGACTCACCAGTGAATCCTAAATGATGAGGACAAAGAACAAGGACAGGACGAAGCTTCCTAGGCAATCTGACCAGTGGATTGAAGCTTCCGGATAAGCGGATACACGGATTGAATAGCAGATTGATCAGGATGGTCTGCGAAGGGAAGAGGGAAGAGTAATGATGATGGGATAGTGTGGGATGTGTGGATACAAGGCCAGGGAGACATGGGTCTCCACAGCAGGGATGATCCCATCTAGCACTCCCCAACGACACCATGTTTGATTCTCTCCTATGACCCACCATGTCACCCACTGACGATGACACCAAAACAATGACATGCCCTTGCCCTCATGCTCTTGACGATGTACCTTTGTGATCTCTCCCTCTCCCTCTCAACGATGATGTGCTCTCGCTGTCACCTCTCATGCAGACGATGACATGCCCTCGTTGTTACAATTTTCTTCCTTTCTCACATATTCTTCCTTGTCTCTGTAGTACAATACCCTTACTTCCACTTTGCTCCTTCGCATGAGGAGACCCATCACTACTTACTCGCCTTCCTGTCATACTCCTCCTCCTTTATCATTCCTCTCTAGTTTCTTATCTTATCACAGGACTGTCTCTCTCCCTGATTATCTCTCTCATGATAGTCATGTTTCCCCAACATTCCACCAAGTTCTACGACCTTCTGCTTAGGTAATATGTAGTACTTAAATACCCGCTCAGCCTGTATTCCCTTCTCCATTCTTGTTCTACGCAATCACAGTGTCAGTCTTACAAATCCGCAATCCATCTGATTGTGACCCTGTCCCCTTGTCTCTGGTTCATAACCTTATCCTTGCTTTGAGGACGCAGTGGCTCTTCGTGAGTACCTCCCTCAGAGTAAGTATCCTTGACCTCGACGTAAGTCTGTTGACTCGCATAACAAAAGAACAAGAATCTCTTTTCATCCCTCCTATTTAGGAGCAGGACCACCCCAGCCAACCCAAGATTTTCCCCCAGCGCCCCAAGAAAGTTTTCCAAGCTCTTGAGGACTTGGAAGAAACCGGAACACCCCAGAACCCCTTGGACTTAGCAGTCACCCCTCGAACACAATCCCCCACTAGACCCAGTACCCCAATGGACCCCTCCTCATCCTCTAAAAGAGTTTTAGGACATCAATACAGTCAACCCTGCATCACTGCCCTCGCCACCCAAGTGAACTACCCCACTGCCACCCTCTGGTTCCCAGCCCAGTATCCCAGTAACCAACCTGTTACCACCAGTCACCCCCTTAGTAACCACAGTATCTTCAGTTGTACCAATGACCACCTCATCGATTTTTGCACCCCCAACCACAGTTCCCCCATTGCAACCCCCTGCCAACCCAGTCCCACCACCAATGAACCCCATGTCTACCACCACTAGCACCAACACAGTCAGGGACGCCCTCCCTGAAGTTTTCTCTGGAGAAACTGAAGATGCTATCCAATGGGTGAATGCCATGGAAGCATACTTTCGAGTCAATCTCTCCACCTTCACCACAGACGACGTCAAATTGGTAACCTTGCTCAACAGAATGGGCAAGGGACGAGGAAAATATTTTGCAGACACCTGGTTATGCATCCTCACCAATGCAAATGTCAAAGCATCAGACAAAGACTTTGACCACATAAAGAAAGCATTTGCCGACATGTTCTACCCATACCACGCAGATGAGACAGCCAGGGATTGTTACGTGGAAGATATCCGTCATCTATAGAACGGCTTATATGGTCTGTCCAAAGGGAGGTGCTCACGAAGAGATGCAACGTCCTTTGGAAAGACTAAGCAAGACTAGGAGGTTGGATATCACTTAGACGTGATTCCACAAGACTGAGATTGAAGGTAAGACTTGGACGCGACAAGATACCTTGTATTGCGTAGAATAAGCATAAAGAACAAATACAGCAGCAGGTGGTATAAGTACTACTGTACGCGTCATCGTGGAACTTGATGGAATACAATAGAACAAGAGTGAGTCATGAGGAACACGAGGCAGTGTGAGAGAACCACCTAGAGGAGATAGATCTGTCCACAGGGATCACAAAGAGGCTATGGACGTAACAACGAGATCAATGATGAGATCCTACCCCACTCAGGAAGCAAAGAGCAGAAGGGGAACAGGGGTAGGGGCGTCCTCAGGAAACGGCGCGAAGGAGAAACAGTGAGGACCTAAAGAGAATACATACCAGTCCTCGAGATACTGACAGAGTCCTAAGGGAAACATACGTTGAGTAGTACAAATGAGAAGAAAAGAGGCCCCATAGAGATAGTCAATCGTAACAGAAGTAGTATGTGTCGAGCCTGGGGCTCGAATATACGAAGGGGGTAATGTTACAATTTCTTTCCTTTCCCATGTCTTTTTCCTCGTCTATGTAGTACGACGCCCTTACTTCTCTTTTGCTCCCTCTTACCAGGAGATCGACCTATACCTACTCACCTTCCCTGACTACTCTTCTCCTCTCCTGTTTCCTCTTTAGTACCACTTTGTTCTACAGGACTGTCTCACTCCCTGGTTACCTCTCTCATGGTAACCATGTTTCTCCCACCTTCCATAGAGTTCTACAACCTTCCACTTAGGTAACTTGTAGTACTTAAATACCCACTCAGCCTGTACTCGTCTCTCCATTCTTGTTCTACGCAATCACAGTGTCAGTCTTACGAATCCGCAATCTGTCTGATTGTAACCTTGTCCCCTCGTCTCTTGTTCATAACCCTAGCCTTGCTTTGAGGACGCAGTGTCTCTTTGTGAGTACCTCCCTCCGAGTAAGTATCATTGACCTCAGCGTAAGTCTGTCGACTCATGTAACAAGCAGCAGCCAGGACTGCTTGCACAGCATGCAGGACGTCAAGCTGAGAGCAAGAGAAGTCATCGTCCATCCTGTGCTACCTTTGACCATCGACTCACTGGCCTTATATATGCCTTGACCTTGGAAATATACCCCAAGATCCTGGGGGGTCATGATCAAAGACAGATGCCAATGGGGTTTCCTTTTTCGGTGTTTCCTTTTTTGGTGCTTCCATCTCTTGTAGCGTTGATGGCAAAGTTTCATCAACTCCTCCCATGCAATATGGCAATGATGCCCAGTATTGGTAAGTTATCCTGCAAGATGGAGTGAAGTTGTACTGATCCTACCTTAGATCCCAAAATTCAAACTGCTAACCACTCGACCTGCTAGCCATCACGTGCCACATCAATTTATTGTGAGACCCCCTGGTTTCTTGTTATCCACTGCCACTCAGTACGACATGGTTGACATACCGGAACTTGCACAAATGATGAAATACCACTAGGAACTTGTGGGTGGACCCTTTCACAGTGAATCTTGGCAGCCTGGAAGGCAGCAACTGGACTCTGGCACATCAGAGTCCCAGTTTTATTTCTTTTGTTCATACCTTCTAACAGATTTCACAACCACCACAGCAAGGTTCACGCCAAAAAAAAACCAGCTCAAGGAGTTGCCTGAGCACTTGGATTGGTTGAGAATGCCAGGCGAAAATTTCAGCGTTTAAGTAGTGAGTAACACTATTTCTCGACTGCTTGATCTGCCTATTCACTGACATTCTCACATGTATTTGCGTGAGCAGCGACTTTGGACTTGTCACCTCGCAGTCAGGCAGGGGGCAGGTATATAAAGGGCACAAAAATGGGAAACGGTCAAGTGTCTCCCCACCCTTCTCATATCCCTACTCTTTCACTGACTCATCCTACTTTGCACATGCCTGCACAACAACCACTTGCCACTCTCCCCATTGCTCTGTGTGTTATCAGTATCCCTGCCATCAACCAATTCTACCATCCATACATTGTTGCGCAACATATGAGCAACGATCTTGTTGTCTATTTGCATGATATAGGTCGCATCGTCACTGTCGCATAGTAAGTCATGTCATTGTATGTGGTCTTCAGTCATTAACTATATTTTCTTAGTCCTGTTGGTCCGTGAGGAATCTGCATCATTCCTTGTGGTGTATTCAACTGGATGGAGCAGCATGGCCTTGTCCTCGAGTGCTTCTGTGTGCTTACATCTGGGCAGACTGTTGCTGCTCACATCATAACTGAGTATATGTCGGATCATACGGTGGTGCACTGCCATCATCCCAAGAGTCGGTGCAGCTTCTATCGTAAGTAGCCGCTACTCCCACCACACATTAACACAAATCTTTGCTCAGTTGACTTAAATAACATTCGTGAGATGACTCTGCTGGAGTCAATCTACTCCAAACTTCCTACAGGACACTGTAAGTCTCTTGGTTTGTTCTCTCTTTTTCTAGCTCACTTGTCCAGATGGTGAACTGGATATCAGGAAGATTGTTGACTCTTGAAGCAAGCAGGTGCAGAGTGATCCATTGTTGTTGCATGCTCTGGCGCCATACTTCGACAATTACTTCAGTATTCATAAATCTATTTATCCTGGGACAAAACAGCTACATAGTAGTGGAATACCAATCACTCATTGTCGACAATCAGGTGGGGAATAACTATATTCATTGATACTAATAGCTGAAACATCATAGGTGTAATGCCATATACAAAATGACAATTGCTGGATTTAACACCATCCCCATCCCCTCAACGGCGTAAATCAGGAGTTTCCACAGCAAGTGGTGCTGGAAGGCTGACATGACAAGTAGAACAATAGTTAGCATAGAGCAGTAACATACCAGTTAATACATGGAACAACAACAGCAGGGGAGACATAGCTAGAAAAGTTAATGAATGACAAAGGTGAAAGTAACAAGGAAACAACAACAACAAAGGGAATGACAATGACAAAGTGAACAATGACAATGACAACAACAAGGGAAACAACAGAAACAACAAAGGGAAAAACTGCAAAATGGTAGAAAGGGAAGAAAGAGATGGAGGAAAAAAAAGTAGGCGTCACAGGGCATATATATAGATTGACAAATCATATCACGTGATATTTTTTCCCTTTTTTTTGTTTGCATGTTTGGCACATTTTTGGGGTCCTTCCTTACTACAGCAGTACATTGTTGCACAAACTTGACAGCTTCTCTTGATTTTAGCTGACAAAGGGTCTGAGTGGTAACAGGGTAGGCACAACTCATCACAATGCTGTAGTGACTGTCAAGACTGTGAGAAAACAAGGGGTTTACTGATGCACCATGTTTTTTTTTAACCTGACCACTCGTCTACTGCCCCCACTATGTTTTTACAAGCCTGAATGCTTGTCTACTTGTCCCACCACTCACCTGTTGCCTGAGTGCTTGCCTCATCCCCTCACAGGTACCAGTATAGTAGTACTTATTTAGCTGGATAAATTTTGTTTTGCTTTGGCATGTCTTAAGCATGTCTCAAGTATTTCAAGTAAAATTTAAGTAGGATCTAAGTATTAGGATCTACTTAAATCAGTTATTTGTCATGGTTGGCTTGAGGCTGGTAAATACAACATAAGTGTCAAATAAGTGTTGTAGAGCTGGAGAGCTGGGAGAGCTGGAATCTCTGTAATGTCTGTGATGTCTGGAGTATCTGGAGACCAAACCCCCAGTTTGCTGATTGTTGGAACTGAATAGCCTCTTGAGAAGTCAAGCAGTGGCCCCCCTCAATCAATGCTGACTGAATGTGAACAGGATGTAGGTTCACTATGAGAACTGAAGCTGGATTGGGTCAGGGATGGGGAACTGCATCATGCCAGAGACAAATTTAGTGAGTCATTCATGAGTCTAAAAGGATTGGAACTCACAGGAGATCATGTCTGTTGAACAGCAAGGATGATTCAAGATGGCCTGGGTCAATTTGCATGCCAGTGTGCAGTCCCATCCCATGACGCTGTCCATGTGTCTGTCGAACTGAGTAAGCCAATTGTATTATTTCACTTGATTAGACATATGGCCTGTTGATTCATCATTGCCATAGCAAAGTCCATCTCATGATTATTCCCAGGCAGCAAATTTTCAGTTGATCAGTTCATGGAAGGGGAAAGTTGATCCCCTGAGCCTGCCAGTGAGCCTGAGCCATGCATAGTGGATGCATTATTCAAGCCTGGAATGCCGTCTGTATGGAGGGGAAAGTGGTTTGGAGTACCAGAATTCATTGCTGTCAGCAAGAGCAAGAGAGCATTGAGGGACAAGAGCAGGAGGAGGATCCTAGAGCCTGGGGAGGGGAGCAGGAGGGATCTGCATTAACGATGCAGTAACCTAACTGGAGTGTAACTAGATGCAAATCCAAAGCTAATCATATTCAACACAAAGAGATATGTCATCTATCTACATGTTATCTCAAGTCTAGTTAGGTGGCAGTATAAGATCTCCAAGGTGGGATTCATCGACCACCTGGTGTCCTGTTAGAGTACTGATTTTGCATCATTCCGGATTACAGACAAGAAGTTTAGAAGCTACATCCATACTCCGGTTATATCCTGGCCAGACTCTCTATTTGGAAACTAACTAGATCTGGCTCAGAACTCATTTCCACAGTGAGTGCTCTCATGGGCACATATGTCTGCACGCTGTTTCAAGCAGTATGCCTGCTGTTCAGCATCTTGGCTTACCACACCAAGCTGTGTTCAAAGTTGGAGCTCCGCCCTAACTCTCAGACCATGGAGACCGAGGTTTTTCAGAAAACCCGACTGGATCCAGTTGCTATCTGGGCCCTTAGGAAACACGCCGGGAGTAGTGATGGTCAAGAGGCGATCCGGGATCCCTACTGGCGAGTCCAAGA
Source organism: Xanthoconium stramineum (assembly GCA_038090315.1). Lineage (NCBI taxonomy): Eukaryota > Fungi > Basidiomycota > Agaricomycetes > Boletales > Boletaceae > Xanthoconium > Xanthoconium stramineum. The sequence continues at coordinate 12,571 of JBBPMO010001003.1, forward strand.
GGAATGGCAATATGTGGTGGACAAGGTTCGCAGTAGGCTGAACGGGTTCTCACGGTTCCTCTTGCCTCCGCATTTCAATGACCTCCAACAAGCTACCGAAGGGGGGCCTGTGATCATCGTAAACGCAAGCAAATACACCTGTGACGCTCTCATCATCCTCCACACTCGACCGCCTGTTCGAGTCGACTTGGATTGCTCCCTCGAAGATGTCGCTCAGCTTTGCTCTCAGTTTTCTAAGCTCATCCAGGACCTGCATACATATGGACAGCATAGAGAGTTGTGGGTCAAGCGAGCCTTGCGCGACTTGTGGGAGACCGTGGTCGAACCAATCGTTAACGCCCTCCAATACGATGTGCAGCTGCCGTTGGGATCACGAATCTGGTGGTGTCCGGTGTCGAAGTTTACGACTCTCCCCCTTCATGCTGCTGGGCCTCATCGAAAAGACCAGAAGAACCTCATGGATCATTACGTCTCTTCCTATGCTCCCTCTCT
>JBBPMO010001004.1:0-13530 GCA_038090315.1 Xanthoconium stramineum
ACCCTTTCCATGGTGTTGCTGTTTTAAAATCCTTATATCTTCACCACTTGTGAACCAAATCACATGACCTAGGGAGCATTTCTGTAGCCAAGAGTAAGTACTATTTATAACCCCACCAAACCTAAGCAAGATTCCCACAGTGTTTGGCAGTGCGCTTCACGCACTGCTGTTGAGGGTTAGCATGGAAAGGGTTTTTGAGGTCACTGTATACTGATGATTAGAAATAGCCAAAGTATACAAAGCAATCAATATTCTCACTAATAAAGTGTATGTGGTCAAACTCAAGCTCAGCATGGATGGGACATCATCCTTGGAATACAAATACAAAGTTCTTAGAGATATTGAGGGTGCAGATGGAATTCCTTGTGCTCACTGGTTCAGTAGAGAGGCCAACTATGACACATTGGTCCTTGATCTTCTTGGCCCCTCATTGCATCAACTTTTTAGTCAACACAAACAATTCCATGTACACAGTGTAGCATACCTTGCAGACCAACTCATAAGTACTGTAATATATGATCTTGCCAGTCCAAGCTGCCTACTGATTGACATGTTAGATCTCATGTACCCAATGCATTCATAGTCACAGTTATGTTCATGGCAACATAAAACCTCAAAACATTCTTATGGGTATGGTGGATTGAGCTTACATCACATTTCTCATAGACTTTGGAATTGCTATGAAATACTGTGACTCAACCACAGGAAATCACATCCCATTTTGTTGTGCTCACTGCCTTACTGGCATGCCTGCTTTTGCCTCAATCAATAGTCACTTGGGCACACAATTGGAATGTCATGACAATGTTGAATTGTTGGCTTATCTCCTCATCTTCTTCTCATGCAGCTCCTTGCCTTGGCTAACCAATACACACATGCAAAGATCCACACTCATGCTGAAGCAAAAGACTCCTGTTGAGGCACTATGTGGTGGATTGCTGCAGGAGCTTGCAACCCTCCTCACATATTCACAAACACTCTCCTTCTCAGAGGAGCCTGACTATGACTATATTTGAATGCTATTTCAGCCTCTTATCACAAAAGCATACGTGTCCATGATGAAGGTTGCCAACAATCTCTTCTTCCCAATTTATTCATCACTCCATGCCACAGAATTAACATCAAGCCCATGCTTGCCATGTAAAGCATTGCAGTCCCCCAGGTCTCATACACAGCAAGCACAAGAGCTGCTCACCCCCTCACACTCTAAAGCACCTGCAACACCAATCTGTAAATGATGCCAAAACCTGGCTCCAACACCATGCAAAGAATCAACCAAGATGAAAAGATTGTCCATTTTCTATTGCAAACATGTATACCTTTTGCTCACTAATAGTTTTGCTAGTTTATAACAAAGCCCTCTGCATTTCACTGGTACTTTTACAAACTACAGAACACATTTTCTCCTGTTGTTGGACAGATATGGTGAAACAAGCACTAGGAGCCTGGGACTGGGTTTTACTTACATTTTTTCAAATGTTGTACTCAATATCATTATGTATGTTCAATCAATTCACTGTTGTCATGATCAATGTGCCATTACAGTGCATACTTAACATCAGTTTAAGTCAGTTTGAGGTCAGTTTGGGCTGAGAAATGGTCTATTTCGGCTTTAGCCATTAACTGAACTGAACCGTTGGCTCCTAGTCAAGAAAAAACAGTCTCAGAAACCAGCAAAGACCAGATCACATGCTAAGCTGAATGGGGCCAAAGTCAGCTCATGGTTAGCCAAGTCATGGCAATACTAGCCTGGATATTACACTGGTTATCTACCATGCACTTCAATCCTGGAATCCTCTGAGCCACCAGATCCTCATCCCCACCAACTCAACCCTCTAATTATGCCATCAGGTTCAAGACCATCCCTAATGAGATGGGAGTGTTCCACATATATCCAAGGTATCCCAGTATCCCTAAATGGAATACCCTCAATGCAGTTTCTGACACCCCAACACTACAAGATATGGGATCTGACTTGGACTCAGGACTATCCCTGGATATCCCATTTGATAAGCTTTACTCAGTGTTCAGTCATCCTATGGCTGGGCTTCTGATGGCTTGGCAATACTCAGGAGGAATGACCAAGTCTGCAGATGAACTGGATCACTTGTGGATGTATATCCAGGACCCTGCACTCAATCCAATGGTCAACAAGATTTTCAGTCACAATCAGGAGAAGAAGCACATTGAGAAATACCTTGAAGACTCATCCAACCCTTTCAAGACAACTCATGGATGGCAGCACTCATCTGTGAAGATTCCATTACCCCACAAGCACAGCAAATTTTCATCAGAATGAGGTCTAAACCTCCCCTGGCTAACAGTTGATAGTGTCTATCATTGCAACATCACTGACATAATCATCTCTGCATTCAAAGGCAAGGATTCATCAACATATCATATCTTTTTATATAAAGAATATTGGAAACCATCAGGCAATAGTGAACCAATCCACCTATTTGGTAAGGCATATTCCTCCCCAGTGTTTGTTGAAGCTTATCAAGAAATCCATTCACTCCCTCATGATCCTGGAGATGACCCAGAACATGTCATCACCCTGCTGATATTCTGGTCCAATGCCACTCAACTCATGAATTTTGGTGATGCATCTCTCTGGCCAATCTACCTTTACTTTGCCAATCAGTCCAAGTATACCCATGGAAAGCCAACAGCAGATGCATGCCATCATGTTGCTTATATTCCTTGTATTCATCATCTTTATATATCATGCCAGATTGCTCATTTCTCCCTATAGCTTCCTGATGACTTCCAAGATAAATACAGTGAGTACTATGGCAAGTCATTGTCAAGCAACATGTACACTCACTGCAAGTGTGAGCTGATGCACACAATCTGGAAGCTGCTCCTTGATGGACAATTCATCAATGCATACAAGAACAGCATTGTAATTAAGTTTTTTGATGGAGTCACTCAACAGGTCTTCCCTTGTTTCTTTACTTACTCAGCCAATTATCCAGAGAAGTGAGCACATCTACTCTTATTCTTTTCATAATCTGATTGTCCTAGAATTCTACTTGCATGTATCAAATTCTTGGGAAAGTGCTCCTGTTCCTGCTGCTTGGTCACAAAATCTGACGTTTCCCACATGGGATCTCCCACTGATATGGATATTCAGCTGAACAAGACTCACATCAGTGACCATGAGCTAAAGGACAAGGTAACAAGAGCATGGAAATCTATTTTCAGATATGGAGCAAGTATCAATGAATTGCATGTCAAGGACATACTTGATGTTCCGCAAGTCGATAGACTTACGTCAAGGTCAAGATACTTACTCTGAGGGAGGTACTCACAAAGAGACACTGTGTCCTCAAAGCAAGGCAAAGGTTGGAACAAGAGACGAGGGGGGCTAGGTCACAACTTAGACGAGCTGCAGATTTGTAAGACTAATGCTGTGATTGCATAGAACAAGAATGAAGAGAGAAATACAGGCTGAGCAGGTATTTAAGTACTACGGATTACCTAAGTAGAAGGTTGTAGAACTTGGTGGAATATTGGGGAAACGTGACTACTGTGAGAGAGATAATCAAGGGAAGAGACAGTCCTGTGACAAGATAAGGAACTAGAGAGAAATGATAAAGGGGAAAGTGTACGACGGGAAGACAAGTAAGTAGTGGTCGGTCTCCTCATGTGAAGGAGCAAAATGGAAGTAAGGACATTGTACTACAGTGATAAGGAAGAATACATGAGAGAGGAAGAAAATTGTAACAAACGCGCCCTCATCCTCTTCCTCTCAACAACAACAACATGCCATCGCACTCAATCTCTCTCCAATGACAACAATGTCACACCCTCGCCCTTGCCCTCTTGACAACAACAACAACATGCTACCAGCATCACTCTCACTCTCTCCCTGACAACAATGTGAAAACAATGATGCACCCTTGCCCTCTCGACAACCGACAACAGCAAGGTGCCCTCACTCTCACACTCTCTCCAATGATGACAACGATGACAATGCCATGCTCTCACAATCACCTTCACCCTCACCCTCAGCCTGACAACAACATGCCCTCACCCTCTCGACAATGTGAGAACAATGATGCTTCCTCTCCCTCTCCCTCTCGACAACAACAACAACATGCCCTTGCCTTCCTGCCCTGCAACAATGCAATGACACAATGACAACAACACAGTAAGGACAGATCATGATGTGCCCTTGCCCTCTCCCTGACAACAATGCAACCAGGACAACCTCCCCATACTTCCTTGCACATGCGTGTGAGCACATTTACACACACAGATTCAGTGTATGTGTGCTCGCTGGCAAAGCCTGGCATATGCTCCCTGCCCAAAGCCATGATATGATTTCTCTCTGCCATGCAAGCCTCAACCCAGAAACCATCCGAATGCTGATGCTAGTCAAACAATGGCTTTGTCTCACACACACCACCATTCAAGACATCCTCAGAGATCTCCCCCTTTGAGATTGTAGAGTACATGTGTTAATGTACAGATTTATAAGACTGTCCTACAAGTACTCTACCCATACAGCTGTAATAACCCATTACTGGCCATAGTGGTTACCATACCATACCATCAAAGGGACTGAAAATATAAGTATGGGTAAGGTACAGTATGGCCCATATCCATATGCTTACCATGCAGATATGGCCATAGCCATATATGGTATGGTTGACAGCCCTAGGCCTGGTGGGGGTGGGAGACATGCAGGCAAATGAACAACATGAAACCACAATCAATGATAACACTATGTCAATCCTTCAGGTGGCTACCAACTTGAAGATAGTGCCAGGCATTGAAGTTGGAGGTACTGGAGGCCAATCCAGCAAGAACATGGCTATTGGGGAGGCCAAATTGTTGGACTTCTGTGGGGGCAAGGAGATTGCAAGGGAGGTGGAAGAGGAACTCAGGCATGGGAAATGCAAGCACAAAGTAAACGTCCACTGCTTCTGGCACTCCCCAGAAATTTTCGTCAATTGGGCCTGTGACGTGTGACAAACATGAAATTTCGTCAATCCGTGTGACACGTGACTGACGAATCGATTGAAATGGTACAGTACTATCCTATTTAGGTCAGCCGGCGGCAGCGCTCCGTATTTGGCCATATTACGTTTCTGCAATTTTTGTGATGAGAACACTGCCTCGAAGCCCAATCGGTGGGGAGCCTGGGCCATGCCTCGATATCCTCACACAAAATTATTCAGCAATCACCTTCGCATTGTAGTCTTGTCAGGGCCCCATATTCAGGTTCTAGACACACGGTATGCACAATTTCACGCCCATTCCGCGCATTGAAGTTACGAAGCACGAGGAAGCGGCCACATACTTCGATCGTCCACCACCGGCAACTCTACTTGTGACTCTGAGGACGAAAACGTGCTCATCAATAGTGGGCCTATCCGTTGTTCTGGAATAAGTCAAGATGGAAAGTACCTCGCCACAACCGGAGACGATAAAAGACTTAAGATATGGGACCTCGAGTCACTTACTCTCCTGAGCGCACGGTAAGGCGATGCAGTCGATGGATATTCAGAAACTCCTTTGATACACACAGCTCAGAGAACTTCCCAAAAAACCAACGTCTATCCAATTCACAAGCAACTCGGACATTCTTGTTTCCGACAAATTCGGGGACGTTTTCAGGTAGTCCTCGTCCTATATAGTTCGTACGTCGCTTTCCTGATTCGCCGAACCCTTCACAGGTACGCTTTACATCCGAAAAATGAATCGATAAGGGGAGCGACTGCCAACAACACCCTCGCTTCCCATGAGAACCCATCAAGCGGAGAGCTCGTACTAGGCCATGCATCTCTTCTAACAAGCTTTTTGCTTGCACCGGATGAGAAGTTCATCATAACAGCTGATCGTGATGAGCACATTCGAGTTAGCTGGTATCCCGAGGGCCATGTGATTGAGAGTTACTGTCTAGGTCACAAAAAGTAAGAACTCTTATCTTTGCCCTTGTGTTTGCACTTATACCTCGCTTGGGAAAGATATGTCTCAGCTATTCACATCCCTGTGGTATCCCCTGCGATATTGATCTCAGGAGGAGGAGATTTTGAGCTGAGGGTCTGGGATTGGATGTCGGGACGCCTGCTGCAGGACATTACCATATTCCCTGCCATCGAACCTTTCATCAAAGTGACAGCCGAAAACAAAAATCGTGAGCGGTTGGGTGAGAATTCCGAGGTCCAGGAACGCTTGGAAGGCCCAAACGCCATGTCTACCGTTCTTGTGGTCCACAGAATCAGCTCCTTTCTCGCCAGCGGTGAAAATCATGTCGTGTTTAGCGTAATTGGGTAAGGGTCGACCGTCACTATAAGGGTTGTGCTGACGGAAAATCTGGTTTTCGCAGAGTAACGGCGATTTTCGAGTTTGTCTTGGCAGAAACCCAGAATCAACCGGATATCCGGCATTGTGATTTTGGGACCCCTGTGATTGACTTCACTGTTAGCGAGGAAGGGACAATATGGGTCCTTCTTGATGCTGATTTCTCTGACGAGTCCACCGCCGTCGCTGAGCATCCCCGCGAACTAGTCCAAGCAGTCCAATGGTCAACTGACAGGGTACGTGCGCAACCAATTATTTTGGCATCTGCTGATGGAAGCCTCCCACAAGTTTGTTGATGCTGGCGGTTCACCGTTGCTTGACAGTCTTAATACTATATGCTCGCTAGCTGGTTTGCATTCTCCTAACTCGATGAGAAACCTATCTGACGTTAGTCCCAAACAGCAACAGAGGAAGATGTGCAGACTCTAGACCTTTACTCCGACCTGTCATCCCTTCCAAAGAGCATCGATTTGGAACAAGGAAGCCAGGCGCCGGAACGACCGAAATCAGTCCACGAAACTCAGGAAGGTGGAACCAATGGAGAACGCGCTTCCGTTTCTGTTGGGCTGACGAAACGAGCTCTCGGTCGGTTGAAGCACAAACGTGCTTTGGACCAGCTACATCACGAGAAAGTAGATGGTTGCGATACACCTGGTCCCGACACGAAAAAGATAAAGGCTGACTCGGATAACGAGGAGTTACATAGCATGCAGAATGAGTAGTGGAGCGAATCGTTTATTTAAAACACGAGAGATTGACACATCCTGGAGGACAAAAATGTAACTGTCAATAAGTGACGGAACATGTCTGAGCGGAATCCATGCCAATATTGATAACCGGACGGCGCTAAGTCTTCGTGAAAATCATCCAAAGTACCCATGACGTTACCCCAGCACGTACTAGCTCTCCTGAAAAGGACATCTGCACGGACAAGTGCACGCTCTAGTCTCCAGTCCCATTAGAGCTCAACTGCGGGAGTGTAGGAACAGGACGGAAAGTAACCAAGATCAAGCGTATATTCATACTGACAAAATTGCACATACACATATATGACTACACTTCGTGGTCATCTACAGCGCCAAATGGTCATGCCCAACGTCCAAGCAACGCCATGATGCCAGTACCAAGCAACATACAACACAACGCGTACGCAAGCTTCCCGGTAGATGCCTTGTTCATCTCCTTGTTGAATAAGAATTCGTGCGCTATCAGCTGCGGTATCGAGTTAGACCAAGAAGGTCGAGGCAAAGAAGAAACAGGATGTGCTTACCTCCACCAAGCCAGTGTACAGCAAAATTCCCGCGCTCAAAGAGTCCATAACACCGCTAACGATGGACGCCGTTGTGCTGCCTGGGTTGTAGGTGGTACGTATTCCAAGGCCAACTGCAATTCCCACTGGCGTCGTGATGGCGTATAAAAGAGCCCCGACAAAAGGGGCGAAACTATACCGCGGTGGCAGTCGCATAAACGCCAACCGCGATCCAACACCGAGTCCCTCAAATGTTTCTTGAAAACGCTGTTAAATGGATCCTTTTGCCACCTGAACGAGTGACTCACGATGGAAGATAATCACAACGAAAAGCACTTTGAAATCCGGATCCACAGCCAGCGTCAACCCGATGAGTAGACTATTATCGATTAGTATACGTGTACCGGTAGAAAATAGCAGCCTTACCTATGCAACAAAACTCCAAACTCCAAGATGAATACACCGATGACCTGTGCCAACGCGGAATCATCGAAATCTTCTTGCTGGGAAGCCTCGAGATCAGAGGCGGACTTCTTGTCGTCGGATGCGATCTCGGGTCCGTGAGCAGCATGTGAGCCGACTCCATGTCCGTGAGCATCTAATAAAGGTGATTCATAATTCTTTGATTACGGTGTTTCAAACGAACCATGCTCAATTCCTAGTGCAGCAAGCTTTGCAGTCCCCACACGGAAGGCAATGATTTCAACGATAAAAATTCCGTATAGACTCAGCATTGCGAGTGCAAGGGGATAAGGCTAGCGTCACAGATTTATTGAAAGAGGGATGGAGCGTGTGCATTTAGACGCACGTATACTTGCCATGCGGCTGACAAGCATGGCGATCCGAGTTCACTTATTGCGGGGCCCAATAAGTGTATGAAAGCGGTGGCGACCTTTACGGCAAGCAATTAACAAGAGTTGCACCCCGTAAACCAAAGAACTCACGATAACCCCAGAACCGAAATATTTAGCAAAGCTACAGACAGTTAGCACGGTATGGATGAGGAAAGGGAGTCAAAAGACTAACTCGAACACGCTGATCGGCACCTTCAACCATTTGGACCTCTTTGCAAGAACAGGGAAGAATGCGCCACACCCAGAGGTTGCGAGGATTACGAAGACTGATGCTACCCGCACGCCGAAGTAGGTGTCCGCGCCGCCACCATCACCACAATTGACAGAAGACATGACCGACACTGAAGAAGAGGTGTGAAAGGTTGAATGGTTGTTAATGACTGGGAGCTGAGCGATGCAACTTGTTTATAAAAGCGACTAACTGTGAGGGTCCTCACTCGATACATGTGACAAAGTGGTACCCTCCCAGTCAGGCCCGGAGCACCCACGAGTCGGGGACTATCTTGATTTGATGATTCATCTGGAGTAATTTATAACGACCATGCACCTACCATGAAACATGTACGACTGCTCCAGCCCCGTCATGACGATCTATAGATGTCGCTATATCGACATATGATTCATCCTGTAATCACTGGAACATACCAACTACCCTGGATGAGTTGCGACTAGAGCGCCTCTTTACCCATGCTCTTTGAAAAGTGAACAACTTCATCTGCAAGAGCATGCAAACGAGAAGAAGGCGTCGACAAAATATGTGCGGCATAAAATGTTAACTTCATCTCAGTGGGACTTCCACGACGCACAACAGCAGCAGAATTGACATGATTGCTGAAGAGTGAACTAATGTCGGATATCACCATGATTGTAGTCGCAAAAGGATGGTCTGCCGCCAGAACCGCTGTGAGCTCTTGCTCTCCAGATGAATGCCCTGCGAGAGTGATCCTCCGAGGTCGCACAAGTTTTGCAACATCCTCCAGCAAGACGAGTATAGTCTTGTTATCAATCCTTCCCTATTCTAGGTCAATGGAATCCAACATGGCGACACGGCTGTCAACTTACTTGATCGAGCCGTGACCAAAACGAGACTACTGCATCAGTCAGGGAAGTGTGTAGCAATCTTGACCTGCGATCAACCAGGAATGGAACACCTTGCGATAAAATCCTGCGGGCCTCTGATTGATCCTGAGGGTCGTTTGTTGTCGAAGAGAGGGGAGACATGGCTAGATGGTGAGTGACGTAAGTATAAGCGAGACTGAAACCCAATTATCCATGTCAGTTGAGGTGTGAGCACCAGCATCCAGGACACATACAGTACGGCGCAAATATTATACAGCAGTGACACACCACGGGAGGCTTGATCGACGAGGTGGGTTGGAATTGCCATCAAGTTGGGCTTCGCACCGTGGGGGATACGTAGAGAAAGTGATGATTGACCATCGTCACTAGGGGTGTCCCACCACGGCAATTGTCCCATTTTGTGAAGTTCCGCGCTTTCTAAAAGCTCGCGCACCAGCCCACTCGATGGGTCCTTGAGTGCATTGAAGAACGCATCCCTCTCCTTTTTGGTCAATAATCGAAGTACATCATCGGCCGATGTAGAAGCTAGTAGAACATTATGCGTTTGAAATTGAAACGTGGAGAGGGCGACTCACATATATCTATCGCAGCAAAGCGGTCTGCAAGGGTGTCCTCCTCGCTTTCGTCATCAGGCGGGTGCAGTGCCTCATCCTCCTCTGCGTTCTGGTCCTCTATCTTCTTGAGTAATTCAATGATCCAATTCCTATCCCCCCCGGTCTCCGCTGCCGACTTGATGCCTATTTCAATCTCTTTCCGATAAAACGATTCGGAGCACCGCGAATGGGCCTTTTTTTGGAGTCCTCTCAGGAGTCTGCAGGTAGTATGAGCTGGAAACATACCTCCGATCGGAAACATTTCAGGCTACAGTGGGAAAGATTGCACGATGGGCATGTGTACCGGGAGATTTGTTTTCGACAACTGTGAGGGTCGTCTGGATCTGGGTCGCTCAGGTGACAAACAGGGACGCACATGCTGCAAGGTACCTCCCCGTTTGATTTGCCAGCTGGCTCGTCCGACTCACGAGTCTTGATCGTCGTGGGCGTCGACATGGCGGTACTCAGCAACCTGAGAGATGACGTGCACTATGCAAGTGGTACTAACGTTCCAAAAATGGTCATGTCCATACTGTCGCGCGTAAGATCACTCTAACCTCCACCTCCAATATGGTGGACCCTCGCCTTGTCGATGCAAAATCAACATTTTCTTCGTTCTCGCATATCCTCGATTCACGCATTCTGCGAGCGCTTGCAGACATGGGTTTCGCGAGACCTACCTTGGTGCAACTAAAGGCCATTCCGATCGCTCTCGAAAACCGAGATATACTTGCAAGGGCGCGTACTGGAAGCGGAAAGACGGCTGCATATTGCATTCCGGTCCTGCAGAAAATTTTAAAGGCGAAAGCTGTACGTCCTGTTTGCAAAGTTCCCGACGTTTGGTTGAGGTGGAGCCCGGCTTGGCCGTCAGAGCCTGTCAACTGTAGATTCCTCATATCGAGTCACCCGAGCATTGATCCTCGTACCTACCCGAGAGCTCTCCGAGCAAGTACACTCTTGCTTGCGGAGTCTCTTAGCATATTGTGACAAGGAAGTGGCCATATCAAATGTTGCGAGCGGTGCTACGTCTCATATACAACGGTGTGGTCAAACTCATCTTATCAGTTGCAGTGGTTCTCATCTATTCTCACAGTGCTCTATTGGCAGACAAACCTGACATTGTCATCGCGACCCCGTCGCGCATGCTCGGACTCCTTCAATCGAAGGTATGTTGGACCGTTACCACCATGCCTCACGCCTCACCTATGGCCAGGCACTTAGCCTGTCTTCTCTCGAGTCTTTGGTTATTGACGAAGCCGATCTCATATTATCATATGGCCATGACGAAGACGTTCGCCAGATATTTGGAGGAGGCTATCTCCCCACCATCTACCAATCTTTCTTAATGAGTGCCACAATGACAGATGACGTAGAAACCTTGAAAGGTCTTGCTTTACGCAACCCCGTGTGTTCGTTCCCCTTTCCGCCTTTGAACGCTACCCATCCTTTCTCGTCTAGGCCGTATTAACACTGGAAGAGGGTGACGAGGATACGCTGGCTCAATGGTTTGTGCGGTACGCTGAACTTTCATCTGATTCTACCGTCACCTCTTCACTACAATCGCAGATGCTCCGAAGTGGACAAGTTTCTCCTCACCTACGTGATCCTTAAGCTTCGCCTTATCAAGGGCAAATGCATACTATTTGTTAATGATGTAGATCGTTCTTATCGCCTCAAACTGTTCTTGGAACAATTCTCGATCAAGAGCTGCGTCCTTAACTCCGAACTCCCATTGAACTCCAGGCGAGTCTCATCCACTTTCATCTTGTACGTCCTGCTCACCCCTCCGTCAGATACCACACCGTACAAGAATTTAATAAAGGTGTTTATGACTATATCATCGCTACAGATGAGAGTAGCGGAAAAGCTGAAAAAGACAGCGACAATGAACAAGAGGATGAAGAAGGCGAGGACGCGGGTCAGTAGTACTTCTCGTTCACCTATAAACGTCATGACACAACTCTGACAGAGAGATCTAACCCTTCAAACTCGAGCTCAAAGTCGTCTATTTCAACCAACCCATCAAAAAAACGCGAGCGATCTGTGTCACCGCAAACTGGGCCCTCCAAACCTCTCAAACGCAGAAAAAAGAAAGTATCGGACAAGGAATACGGCGTCACTCGCGGTGTTGACTTTGTGGACGTCGCATGTGTGGTGAACTTTGACCTGCCATCGTCTTCCAGATCATACACGCATCGTGTCGGACGGACAGCTCGCGCTGGTCGCACAGGCATGTCTCTATCTTTTGTGGTGCCGGCAGAAGAGTGGGGCAAAAATAAGATTGTGGGTTGCCTCGAGAGTGCCAAGGATGATGAAGTTGTGTTTGCGAGGATCGAAAGAGAGCAGGCTGCTAGAGGGAACGCGATCAAGGAGTATCAATTCGATATGCAACAAGTCGAAGCCTTCAGATACAGGATGGAGGACGCCCTGCGTTCTGTCACACGGAATGCTATCAAAGAAGCGCGAATAAAGGAACTGAAAACAGAAATTCTCAACTCTGAGAAACTCAAGGTGTGTGCAAGCGTTTTGTGCCCGTGTCTCTGAATCCCTCACATCGTGCAGGCGCACTTTGAGGATAATCCACTAGATCTTGAATACCTTCGGCACGACAAGCCACTGCACCCTATGAGGATCCAGGCTCACATGAAGCATGTTCCAAAGTATCTCCTGCCCCGTGTTGCCCCGGGAGTTGAAACTCAAGAAGACGATTCCACATCAACTTCTTCCCACCCGAAAGCTGGCTTTGTACCCTTCAAAAAGCCATTCAATCGGCATCGTGGACGAGGAGGTGGAGGCAGGGGCGGAACAAGAAGTAGAGGCAAGAAGAAATCAGACCCGCTAAAAATATTCAGATGACAGACACAGTAAATACAATTGTCAGTCACTACTCGTTGCAGGATATAGGAATCCATGCTATGGTATATTCCTGAGCGCGGAGGGTATACTCAATTTGCGATTTCTTCCCATCCCTTGGATCGCTCGACAGCACGCTGCCATGCTGCCCAAGCCTTCTCCCTTTGAACCAATGAGGTGCGGGGTGCAAACGTTCTACTCCCGTTGGTGTTGACTTCGGCAAGCGTCTCCGGCTTCGAGAGATCCCATCCGAATAAGCCGATAGCAGCTCCGGCAAGCAGAGCAGAGCCCAGTGCCGTCGACCTTTCAAAAGGCTATTCTCAGTATTCAATCACGCAAACTGGCATATAGACACTTACTCCCTCATCTCGGGCCGAATAACCTCAAAGCCCCCGATATCTGCCAAGATCTCCATACAGGCATCTCCGTTTGTCATCCCTCCGTCAACCTTGAGATGTTTGAGGTCGGTCTTGGAGTCCAGTTTTATGCTGTCTAATATAGCTCTTGTTTGGAAGGCGTTGGCTTCTATCGCTGCACGCGCAATATGGGCGGGTGTGGTATATGATGATAATCCTATACACAGTCA
>JBBPMO010001005.1:0-13520 GCA_038090315.1 Xanthoconium stramineum
CTCTGCCCATTTCAGTCTCGCATATTGGTCGATCTCGGTCTTCCTGAACACGACATTGACGTGCATGATATGTTATCGCGTGATGCGGCACGGAAAGACGGTCCAGGAACGTATTGGGCGCGAATATGCGTCTATATACTTCGCCGTCGTCACGATCGTCATCGAATCTGTGCTTCCGTACACGCTCTCCGGCATCGCGTTTTTGGTATCGTTGGGGGTTGGGAGCCCGACGTTTGTGACATTCATCTGTGTATACGTCCACATGATGGTGCGTCGTTCTGCTACGCGTTCTACATGCAGGACTCGCTGAATCGAGCGCGACTTACCGCAGTGCATATCACCGCAAATGCTGATCCTCCGAGTGATTGGGGGGGAAGCATGGGACAATGGTACGTTCAATCGAAAGGGCACTACGATCAAGTTCAATCCTGTCAGTGGAGACGCGTCTGGCTCACATATGTCAAGCGTGTGTGTTTCGGATGCGGAGGGCAAGACAAGCGCCCTCGAAGTGTAGCTAACTTGATACGGACGACAGATGTGCATAAACAAATCACGATCTTTTATCGAGCCTCTCCTTAAAATTACACAGCAGTCAGCCATAATATGAAAGTGAATAGGGACTACTTGCCGTATACAATGTACCATTGATGTGCACGCCTTTGACAGGCCGCCGCTCACTGGAGGGAACGCGGTCGAAGCGCGAACGTAAGCGGAGCACGATCGCAGCACGGCACCGGCTATTACCGACGCCTCATATACGCCCAGGTCCCAGGGCAAAGCCCCAATTCCCCAAGAAACAGCCGGTTTTGCCGTGGGAAAGAACATCTACTCGGGTTCTGGGTGTTGCGTTCTACATGTGGCTCCGGCACGTAGGAGGTGACCAGTGTTCCGCACTTGAGTCCGCCGCCTGCCGATTGTACATACTTAGGCGGTTTGCACTCAGTTTGTGGTGCAGTAGAAATTTCTCAGTTGGGGAAGGCGTTGGAGTGGTAAGTCTGAAATCGTAATAGCGTTCTAAGACTGCCAGCCACTCTGAGGTTCGCTGACAGACGACAGAAATGTCTCAGACAGGTACATGTTCGACAAATGTCGTGTGTCAACCTGAACAAAAAAAGGTAGTTGGTCAAGTACCCAAGATCAGGTACGGAACTAGCGTCGAAACAATAACGAAGACATATGTAGATCCGAGTAGATATCGTGTTAGATTGTACTTTCAGGTATTTTTATCGGGTATCATAAGGCACCTGCAAGCAAAGTATCGGAGTAGTGTTCCTTGGTCAGCTCCAAACGGGACGCGCCGCTCTAACTCAGTTTCGGCGGAACCTGGAGAAAAAGCCGGCCTTGGAGCTAGGCGCGGAAGTTGTTGCGCTGGCCATACGGTTACGTCTACGACCACAGCACACGGTGAAACCAGCCAAGATGAGGAGAATCATCGAAGCAAAAGTGAGCCAAAAGGCTGTGCCAAAGCGCATCAACACAAGGACGCAGATCGTGAACGGGATAAACAAACCTGGTCCGGTGATAGTGTTGCCGCCGAAACCGAGGTCGCCCATTTGGTTCTTGAAGTAGGCATAGAGGGCAATGTCAATGGCGAACGAGATGAGGGCCAGGGTCGCAGCAAGGAAGGACAAAAGAGAGGCGACGAGCATGACAGTGAGGTGTTGCGACAACGAGAAGATTAACGCAATAAGAGAAACACCGCATGCTATATTGAGCAATATGAAAGACAAAGGCAGCACGTGCTCAGAGATGACGGAGACTGGTGGAGCATGGTAAACAACACACCAACGGGGTGGACGGCGAGACCGAGGGTCCATGAGGATGCAATAGTGACCGTGTTGTTTGCGTTGTTTTGGATGGACAGCGAATAGCCGTGACCTGTGTGTTGGGTATGAGCGCTTGAGCGACAAATGAGCGGCGCAGTGGACAAGACGAACCGACTGGATTGCATTCGACGTTTCCGTTGATTGCGGTATAGCAGTAACTCCTACACGCGGATGAGGGGAGGACCCCGGGCGAATCAGGAAGACGACGTACCAAATACCCAACTAGGGCAGCACATGGTCAAACCGCGTCAATAAGTAGCCGTGAGGATCGGTAGAGTTGACTCACCCTGAGTTGTGTCAGTTTTTGATCTCCCACTACCTGGACTGTGCCGTTGGTGTGCACGCGGGTGAAGTCCATCGCGGGGAGGTAGGGTAGAGAGATGGAGACTATGAAAAGGAGGACAAAGGCGGAGAAGAGGAAGAAGACGGCAGGTACACAGAAAGCGCGTGACATGTTGGAGGCGTTTGTGGTGGTCAGCGTTGGAGGGGAAAGAGGGTGAAGCGCAAGGGGAAGCGAAGACAAGGCAGGGCCGCTTTTTATTAGAGTGGGAATGGAGCGATGGCAACTAAACGTGGAAATGCCACAGCCACTGTGTTTCGATCATTGAGCCCGACTTTCTGGTTCAGAAAGATGTCATTATCGTACTTGGAATAGCCTCGGTCGCTCTGGTAGTCCATTCAGGTGCGCGCTCAAACGAATCAATAACATTGAATTCACGAGCTAATGGTCCATTCCGGGTTGCGTCAATCACAGCGAGTTGGACGACGCAGTGGCTGTCCCCCAACCCTTTGACCAACCCCTACCTTTCCTCCCTGGATCTCCTGCTGTACTATACTATATCAGTGTGCAGAAAAATATCATTGACGTTTCCAACACTCGACGGGGTTGTCGGTCGCGTCGGGTCCAAGTGGGTACCGTGCGATGTGAAGCAACGTGGAGAACAGCCAGCGGAAGATCTCATTCTGACAAGGGTGGATCTAGCGCTTTATCACCATTGTTCCGTGACGATGTCTTCGTCGGGGACACCAGTGAGCTCGAGGTTGCGGTATTACGAAGAGTACGCTCGCCGCAGCAGCTTGCCATGGCTGAAATGTCGATCTGTCAGTTGGCGCCGCTGGCTTCAAGCATTTCGGGTACGCGTCGCAGTGCATTTCTTGACACTTCTGTTAACAAAATCATAAGCCAAGGGGGACGAAGGAGATGATCCACAAGCGCTGCAACTTCAAGTGTGTCTCGTCGTGAATCAGGGATTCGTGAATGTGTCTTGCTTGCAATGAGAACCTGGACCGAACCAATACCTCGCACATGTCGCAAAAGCTACTCAGCATGGTGACGATCCGGTCCCGGTCCAGGTGAGCGTTTCAAACGATCACCGAGAGACCCGCCAACGCGAGCTCGAGGTTGATAACTTGTTTCGTCACCACCACGCCTCCCATTCCTGCCACCAGCACCGTGCATAGTTCATACATTTGGCGCAGGACAAGGGAGGCCTGGAGGACTCAGGGAAGCCATCGCCAAGTCCGCCTCTA
The DNA here is from genome assembly GCA_038090315.1 of Xanthoconium stramineum. Classification (NCBI taxonomy): domain Eukaryota; kingdom Fungi; phylum Basidiomycota; class Agaricomycetes; order Boletales; family Boletaceae; genus Xanthoconium; species Xanthoconium stramineum. The sequence continues at coordinate 3,357 of JBBPMO010001005.1, forward strand.
ACTTCTTGACACTCGGACTTTCGGCTAACATGTTACACAAAGCTAGATGGCCCGTAGTATGTACACACCGAGTGTTCTCAAAGCATAATCATGATCCAACCACAGGCAAACCACTAGTACAGATACCGGAACCCCTTCCGCCGTCTCACAGCTTCCTCAAACGAGATCCCCTCCAACCTAGCGGCTTCCTCAATCCGCTCCCTTTCAGGTCCATGCATCAAATCCATCTCTTCGCGTTCCATCCGCTTGTTGTCTCTCACAAGCAACGCACGCACCGCTAACGTCACCAAGGTTAGCCAGGGAGTCTCACTTCGTTGCGTACTGAACAACAAACACGCACCGAAACTGAGGGAACTCGCAAACGCGAGCGCACAGAGCGCGATGATCACCGATTGATGGTAAGCTGGGCCCCAGCTTGCTTTCCAGATGTAGGAGCTCGTCCTGTTGGGTCCAGTCGTGAGCCATGTGTATGCTTGACATTGCTTGTAGGGGACAGAAAATAAAACGTACAGATTCCCAAGGTTTCCAAACCCATTGACGAGGGCGATTGCGGCGGACCGTTTGGCCGGTGGTCGAGGGATGGCATTGGCCACCCACACCAATGTCAGCGTAAACCCTAACACGAGATGACACGCGCCAAGAGTTAGACAAGAACGAACGATGAACGACAAGACGGAAGAGGTATGTACCACAATACCCAGCCGTCATGAGGAACATTGAGAAATATCTTGCCGCCGTCTTTAAGGTTGATAACGAGATGATGTAACCAACCATGACGACCCACAACCAGCCGGTCTGATGGAAGAATCGCTCGCCAGTGGCATCTGAGCGTGTACATATGCCATGGTCAAGTTAAATCCAGTCTACAAGGTAGGAAACCTGCTTACCTGCATGCCGCGCATTGATGACTGTCATGATCGCTGCAAAGACCCACGGTGGGCTGACCGAACGTTGAGAACAGACGCCATGAATGAACGACACATTTTGTACATACGCGCTAATCAACAAAGTGTTCGTGGTCGAGTAGCCAAGAGTGGCAACCAACCTGAACGGAAAGCATGTGACTTGAATCTTAGGATTTCTTGTTCGCGAAACACTCACGTCGGGAAGAAGTTGATGAAACTGAGTCCCAATAATTGGGAGGCGGCCATGACCATGAAAATCAGAACCTTGCGGTCTTTGAGTGCCAACTTTAAACCCTCAAAGATGCTGCAAACAGTCAACATTTTCACTTCTGGAAGGTATGTGGCTACGTACGAGTCCGTCTCGGAATCCTTGTCAGCCTCGCCAGCATCTTCCGCAAGCCGAACTTGTGCCAAATGTCTCTCGGCGGGAGTCAGCCATCTAGTGTTGTGTGGCTGCCAAAGAAGAGCAAATTTTCAGGCCCTCGTCAATATGCTTACCGACACAGGACTTGGCACGCACATAATCCGGAAGTAGCCACCTAGCGGATTCGTTCAGTGAAAAGAGACCAAACTGGATTACAGGTATCGAACGCACATAGTCATGAAACCAACAAGGATCGTTATGGCGCCTTCGATATAGAAAAGCCTGTGATATTGAAAGGTGATCTCAGAAACTGCACAGGCTATAAATAGTAGCCAATCCTACCATCTCCATGCCGCGATTCCCAGAACTCCGTCCATGTTTCCAAGAATGCCCGCAGCCCACAACTAGGTAACACCAAAAAGTTAGGTCCACAGTAGAGAGGTAGAAAATGGAAAGACTCAGGCTCACGCTACCAAATGCGTTGGAGATGAGCAACCCGGAATACAGGATAGCAGATCGGAGAGCTAGCTCCTGTAAAAATGATATAAGGCAATCTTACGATGTGGCTATACAACGCAAACCTTGCGTGTATACCACCTTGACAAGAGATAAACGGCGCCAGGATAGAATGCAGCCTGGTCCCACGTTAGTGGTCCTCATCCCGATAGATTCCATTACCTTACCTCCGGCAACCCAATGAAGACACGACAGGCCATAATACCAGCGAAACTGTGCGTGACACCAGTGAGAGCACTTGTCAAACCCCACAGGACTACACAAGAACCGATGTAAAAGGTGGGTCTAAAAAGCGCTGTCGTTCGAGGACCATTCTCTTGGGTAGTACGGAAGCGTGACTGACCTCGAGACGTAGTTAAGCGCCTTGTTGTTGTTTCAACAACTAGCTCACCGACAGAGATACAGGCTTGCTTACCATGTTGGACGGAATCTGTGCCGGACAGTAAGATGCGTAAAGAATTGCCACCACCGTATCATATTGGACATCTATTGTATTCGTAAGCCACCACGTCTCATAAACGAGTGAACACATACCAGACAAGCCCAGATCCGCCTGCAAACCCTTGAGCCGAGCAGCCGAGATTGCAACGCGCTGCAATTTCACATACAAATCAATGATTGCGCATACAGTATGCCAGCGGGACGCACATCAATGTAGTTCATCAAATAGATGACGACGATGGTGGGTAACAAGCGAAAATCGAGCTTTCGAAGTAATCGCCGTTCCGCAATTTGTCGGACTTCCAGCTGAGCCGCTTCATGTTCGCCTTTCGCGCTGACCACGGCCGCGTCCTCCTCGTACGACTCGTGTTTCTTTTCGGTGTCGATAGACATGATGAATACGGGAAGGAAAAGTGGTGGCCTTAAATTCGCATGACTTGAACCATGGGATGGTATAAGAAGAGTGTTCGTAATAACTTGTCCATCATTCGTGACCTTGTACTGACGCTTCTCCGGCAAACGAGACGCGGAGATTTCTCATGATCATTACCAGTGTGACCGGTTTTCGCGATGAACATGCGAAACCTGCCACGGACCATTGTACTTGTTCGCTGGGAATAGGCCCCTGAGTGTCATAATGGTCTTGGTTATGTCCGCGGTACTACACAGAAAAGTAACGGTTGCCTACCGATGTACGGACAATGGAGTCAAGTGGGGCGGAGCGGAGATATCCACAGAGTGTAAACATATGGATCCCGTCCGCGACTGGACATTCTTCCCCACACCGAGAAAAACGTGCTGGGTCCAGGTTGTAAAGAACTATAAGGCGGAACACTTTGGAATAGCGTGCCTGGTAATTCAAAAACGTTCTGAGATGTCTCGATTCCCGCTATCAATTTGGTGCTGCATAATATATACACCACCCCATGCTTGGTAAAGATCGGTTTCGGAGACCAAAGAACGAGTGCTCACCCGTAGTTATATATTTCGATTCTAGGTGGCAAACCAGTCCTTGGTATGGCGCGTTCATGAAAGGTAAAAGACAGAAGTCCCCATAGCCTGTACAGACTATTCTAGTACCGGGAGCATATATTCGAGGCGATGATTTTCACAAATGTGAGGGGAGCTGTCATTGAGCCAGTCGCCAGTGGGTTAACTACTCAGGTTGGTAACTGTAGCAACGTAACGCGTAACGTGGGACCTCCAAGCCCCTTACATTTCCGCCTGTAACGCTCCGCATGCCTGCTAACACATATTAGTAACTGTAACGCATAACGGGGGGTCTGGTTGCTAATTCAGAGTCAGGGGTAGGCCGTAACGCGCCCGCCCTGGTTGCTTCCATGCGAAAGCTACAGCCTGAGTAGCCGATACAAAAATGATCGTGGGGGCTTTATCAGGTCACCCGCAGTGGAGGCGACTAGCATCAGCAGGTGTGTGTAGGCAGTTATGGAGAATCCAAACTTGTCTCTTTCGAAGGCGGGGCAAGACCACCGTTTCTGGTCACCTTCTCAGACGGATCGGGAGGAGCGATGAATACAAACGATCCTGAACAGAAGTACCGATACACAGGTGAGTGTCAGTTGAAGCGTTCAGGTTGAGGACGGAGAGTCAGTAGCCAATCGGCGGATGTCGTGTTACTGTGCAGTGGCAAGATTCACATTGACCCAGGCGAGAGCATGAGGCGGCGCGGAGGAGGGGTCGCGAAAGCTCAATTGATCGATGCTGGGGGTTGCACAGGCTCCTTGCGCCAGCATGCTCCAGCGCAACACGCTCGCGCACGGTCCCCGTCACGAGACACGATCGAATCACGTGGGTGGAGGAGACTAAGAACCATTGAACAGTACAGTCCTTGTGGATTCAGTGTAGATCTCGTTCTCATCATCAATCAACTATTCACCATTCATCAGAGAAACCATCCTCTGCATCCTCTGAGTCCTCTGAATCTTCATCGTCCACGACTACTACCTGGTCTCTACGTTGTCCCTGCCCTTCGCGCCTCGCCGCCTCAACATCACAGCACAACTGGAACCCGCAAGCTGCCCGTATTCCTCGAGCGACCCATTTGTCCACCAAACCCTCCAACATGAAATCACGGGGCTTATCGTCCCATTCATCGTCCGTGCAGGCAACCTGATAATCTATACCCACCGCAGCGAGCAAGAGGCGCACAGTCGCAACGAGCTTTTTCCTGTGCGAGTGGGCAAGGACGGCATCGGCGTCGTTGCTCGACGATGTCTCGATGGGTCCAAAAAGTACCTCGTGCACATCAAGGACGCCTTGTTCGTTGAGTCCCATATCCGCTATCTCGATGCGACGCCACTTGCGACCAGAATTGCCCTCGTCGTCATAGTACCCCCAGCAGATCGACTGCCAGCCTTCCCGAGTGTGCCACGTGGATGGGGTTCCATTCGTAGGCGGATCATGGTGGTCAATGGGTGAACCGGAGATGCGGTTGTAGACTTTGTATCCGACGGAGTAAGACCACTGGATTTCGTACGCCCCACAACGACAAAAATACTTGAAATGCACGTCAATGTACTTTGGCGCGGCAGGAGAGTAGATCCGAACGAGGACGTCCGCGTCGCGAGGCTAAGACCGCGTGAGCTCGTCAGGACTCAGTGAGATGCAGATTGCACAACACTCACGTCATCCTCGGAATTGTACTCAACGAAGCGCCCCAAAATCGAGATGCACTTTTGGAGCGCACCGTCGTCGAGGCCCAATTCACACTCGAGCTTGGCGACAGTATCACTGATCGACTTTTTTCGACGATCAAAAACGTTCCTGTACTTGGCGTTGACACCTCGGCGGTGCTCTGTGTACGCTGTCCACAGCGCATGAGATGCAGCGACGGGCGACAACAGTGGGCCAAAGAAGTGCTCTGCGAGCGCTAGCCCTGTTGTACCAGCAGCGGGAGGTTCCACCTCTTGCACCACGTCGTCTTCTTCTTGGTGTACGGATTCTCTTCCTCATCTGACAAAAATCCCCACATGGTAAATGTTTAGGGCGAGCTACTGTGGTGTCAGTGGTGTTGGTGGTTGTGATGGAACAAAGTTACCAACCCAGTAATTGGACCCTTGGTCATGCTTTATGTATGTCGCAATCGAATGTTGCGCCAGGTGGACCCTGGAACCGCACCTGAACCTGTCACCGCTACCCTGGCACTAGTCGGCAATGGGCGGTGTTCTCCGACCTTATCGGTGACACGTGCGCAGTGCTGGTTTCATCCTGGCTCCCATGCTGGTAAGTAGTATATTCACCATAAGGGTGGGAGACGAGGGAAATGCAACACGAGCTACGCTGGAGGGAACCTCGAATACCTTCTCTAGTCTATTCCTGTTGAGCAGAGACACCAAGGGATCCACTGAGAGACGAGCCTTGAATACTGAAGCAAGCCATACCAACTCGACTCAGATCGTTGCAATGGAATGAACCAACAAAAATACACAGTACCGACCATGTGACACTGCCGCTTTTTTGATATGGGTTACTGGTTGTCTGAGAGATAGGAACGCTTGATGTGCATCAATTCTCACTAGGACTTGGTATTCAACTTTGATCGCCACTCTTTATCATTCCTTAGATTCTTGCGCACTCCTTGCCAACTCTGCATCACCACTCAACTAAAACCCACACGCTGCCCGTATCCCCCGAGCGACCCACTTACCCTCCTTACCTTCCGGCATATAATTGCGATATTTCGTCTGTTTCTTCGTCTGTACAGGCGACCTCGTAGTGGATCCCCAGCGCAGCAAGCAAGAAACACACAGTCGCGACAAGCTTCGCCTGTACGCGGTACGCGAGAACCCCATTGGCGTCGTCGCTGGAAGGTGCCTCAATTGGTCCAAAAAGGGCCTCGTGAACATTGAGGACGGCTTCTTCATGAAGGCCCATATCTGCTACCTCGAGAAAGTGCCACCTGGGACGGTGGTTACCATCCCTGTAGAGCCCGAGCATATCACTGCCTCCTCTCCGAGAGTACCACGTAAATGGGAAACTCCACATAAATGGGAAACTCTTTGCAGATGGACCACTTGGGGGTGGTAAGGTGGAGATGCGGTCGCAGACCCGGAATCCGAGCGAGTAATGCCACTCGATCTCAAACGACCGCGAACGGCAATGGTACGTATTTCAGTGCTGCAAGGGAGAAGATCCAGGCATGAATATTTGCATCGCGAGGCTGAGAAGACGAACATCCGTGAGTTGCTCAACGGGATACTAGTAAGGGCCCTACTCACGTCGTTAGTGATACCGTTCTAGTCGACAAGTTGCTTCAAGACTGGAGAACTCTTTTGGTCGTGTGGGAAGTTGTCCGGAAAAAGTTGCTCTCTGAGTCCCCAATCAGTTCGATTGTAGTAAAGGCTGAGCACGCGTTGACTTGAACACGAAGGCTCAGGCTGATCTCCATGGTATGGTCGCATTCCGAGCTCGTAGAGAATCATGCCGCAGAGGACTCGGATACAGCATCGCGCCTGTGTGAGGATTGGGAAAATTTGGACGGGTGCTTATTGAGTGTCGGATCGGGGATGCGATTGTAGATGCATTGTACATTCCGATTGAGTAAAACCATTCGACCGAGTGCCAAAGAGAACGAGAACGTACACGTAGCCACATTTTGGTGCATACAGCTGACGAGTGAATCCGAACAAGAATACTTGCGTCCAAATATTGAAATAACCTACGGAGCCAAGATGGAGCCGAACTTCCGTACAAATTTAGAACTTCACGTTCAACATGGCTGTGGTCATCGTCCAATCAACGTAGTACCGACCAGTCGATCCCTGCGGTGCCTATTCCTCCCATCTACCCATGGCTGTGACACTGCTATCCACAGATCTGCAGCTTTCCGGCCAAAAGTGCCGAAAGCACTTTGAACATTGTTGGGAAAGTGTCCATCAACGAGGCGCAGCTTTACGTCACCTCACCTAGCAACGAACTGATAAATACTACTGCCTTGTAGCCAACCGAGCACAGACTTCACCTCCTTTGCGGTTCAAGTGCAGGAAAGACTCTTGATCTGCAGTGTCGAGTCCAGAAATAACCTTTATTGGTGACTACGACGTACGACGGCAAGGAAGATCTTTGACACTGCTGTGCTACAGTCACGGTCGGGCTGCCGATTACTGCCTCTATTCCTATGGAAATCGTCACAAGGATGGAAACACCGAGACTGCTCACTCAGAAGCATACGTTGGTGAGTGGATGTCCCTGAGGGGGGAAGGGGAGCAATGTGGAGATACACGGCAATAAACTACTATTTGCATGTTAATCCGAGGAACAGGGAGCGCCGGAGCATGATCCGTAACGAGACGCGTGCACAGCAGTACGGTGGCGTTGTGCAAGCAAGCTTAACGCATCGCCTGACAAGACAATGATTACATCCGGCTTCCTCGCTTCTGCAGCTCTGGCCTTGGCACAGGTATTCCTTGGGCACATATATAAGTTGTATCCGTGGTCGCTGTGGTCATCATCACATCCATTTCTTCCAACCTACCGTTCCTACCAGCCTTCGACATGAAGTTCCAAAACCTCGCGATACCAGCTGCGCTCGTTTCATCTGCTTTCGCATTCCCGCACCTAGCGAACTATCCGAGGTATCGTTCGCTAGCGGGCTTGTCCCAGGACGAGGTCCGCTACGTAGCCCGCCAGTATGATGGCTTCCCCGGCCCACAACCTCTCCCGCCCCCCATCAATTACACGGGCCCCAAGTTGGTCCATGACAAGGACCATCCATTCCAACCTCTTCGAGATAGTGACATTCGTGGTCCCTGCCCGGGATTGAACACGCTGGCCTCTCACGGGGTAAGTGATCTCAGTTATTTGCGAGGGGATTGTCCATGAACATGGTTCTGTTGCAGTATATTAACCGTAACGGCGTGGTCACTCCTGCTGATATTATCACTGCCGTCCAAGAAGGTACGTTGGTCATGGTACAGAGATCCTTGTCAAGATTCTGACCTAATGCTCGCAGGCTTCAATATGGGACACCAATTCGCGTCGTTCCTCTGTTACTCGGTATGTCCGAACGCATTCCGATATTTCGTCTTTTTTCTGACCGATGGATGGAATAGGCCTTCATTGTTGACGGGAACCATCTGACCAACATGATGACCATCGGTTCAAATGTGACTGTAGACTCTCAACTCGTCTCTGGGCTTGACATCCACGGCAACTTTGAAGGTCAGTGTGTCAATCTCTTCCAGGATGATTGACATCCTGAGGTTGTGTTAACCGTGCGCTGACCATCGCTTTGAATCTCGACTCCAGGTGATGGTAGCATAACACGTGAAGACGTTTACTTTGGTCAAGCTATCAACTTCAACCAGACCCTATTCGATGTGGTAAGTGCAGGTCATCACCTGTATTTATGCCACTTATCCCTTCCGCAGCTCGCCGATGCCGCCAAGACGGTCGGAAATGGCACGATCACCCTCGAGGCTGCAGTCCTTGACAGGGCACAACGTGTCAACAACTCCATCCTATACAACCCAGAATTTACCTACGAGACACCACGGATCGTTGGTGCCACTGCTGAGTCGGGGTTCATGCTCGCCATGTTTGCGTCGAACCAGACGGCGGATACCTCATACCCTGTTACGGTCGCTGAAGCGAACCACTTCTTCAACCTGCACAGGTTCCCCGACGGATTCCACCGTCGTTCTTCCCCATACGAATTCCCCGAGGTGATTGCCTTGACGAACACCCTCCTCCAAAAGGTCGGGGTGCCTCCAGGCCACAACGAAGGCTTCAACAACTACATCGTGAACACGCAGGACGACGAGACTGTACGTTTATCTCCTTGATTCGACGCATCGGTCCACGGTACTTAGTATTTTCGCAGTTCTGCCTGTTCTACCAGAAGCAGGTGATGTTGGCTGCTCAACTGTACCCTAGCCCGCCTCCCGAGCTCGAGGCTGCCATCAAGGTCAACTTGGACACGTACTACCAGGCGCTGGGCAACTCCTCGTGCCCGCAACTCTTCCCCTACGGGATGTGAGAAAGATTTGATCGGAATAAGAAGGACGGACGGACGGACTAGATTTAAAGTATTGCGTTGTTTAATGAACACTTGGGGTGCACGGATCTCATCATGGCAATTAATTATACCTTGGCATATACACTTGGCACATACATACCTCTTGGCTAATAGATAATCTTATTTTATTTATTCAACCAAAACGTCTGTGATCTTGATCATTGATCTGGCTACGAAACATGTTTGGGTCGAAATTTCAACATACACAAGAGGAAACAGTGAACGGAAAGTTAGAGAACATAAAGCACGTGAGGGAAGGCGGAACGCCATGAGACCTCCAGACGTTGCCCTGTTGTACCAGCAGAGGGAGGTTCCACCTCTTGCACCACGTCGTCTTCTTTCTTGGTGTACGGATTCTCCTCATCTGACAAAAATCCCCACATGATAAATGTTTAGGGCAAGCTACTGCGGCGTCAGTGGTAAGTATTGGTGGTGGTGATGGAACAAAGTTACCAACCCCGGGCCACTGGCTGGACCCTTGGTCATGCTTTCTTGCAAGTGTATGCAAGGGTTGCAGCAACAGGTGATCACCTTGCTTGGCAAGGTTTCTGTCACACCCAAAAATTGTGAAGTGCAACCCCTGTCTTACCGGAGTCTGCTGCATTGGAATTGTGATTGCTTTTGTGGTCACCAACCAACCAATCCATCAAATCCACGAGGAGACCCACAACTCATCGCGGCCTGGATCATCAATCAATGTTAACATGTACGTACTTGGTGCGTATTTTCGGCAGGTTGATCACGTCAAAGAACACCACTCGAAGCATCCAGGTTTGGTCCAGGCGCGGTCCGGGCCAAGTCCGGACTCATTCAAAGGCGCAATATAACGTACGGTCGCCATCAGGCCACCACGTTGGTAACTTGTTCCGCCGCCGCCACCACTGACACCATACAGAGTAAGT
>JBBPMO010001006.1:0-13502 GCA_038090315.1 Xanthoconium stramineum
CGAGAGAAGTATGCGCAGGGGTGGAGATCTTGGTTGGTATCGGGCTGAAGGAGAATGGCTTCCGCTGCAAGGAGGGATGCATTGGTCATGATAGAAAATGGTTGGGATACATCAAGGATTTGGAGTATGGGGGCGGAGGAGAAGATGCGTTTTAGTTCGTCAAACACATTCTGTTGAAGTGGGGTCCAGTTCCAAGGTTCATTCTTTTGGGTGAGTAGGTTGAGAGGCGCGACAATGTTAGAGAAGTTTGGAATGAATTTCCTATAGAAGTTTGCAAACCCTGTGAACAACCGTATTCCTTTTACCATGGTGGGGGGTTTCCATTTCTTGATAGCTTCTAGTTTTTTGTTGTCCATCTCCACTTTCCCTTGTCCAATGATCATTCCTAGAAACTCCATTCTGGGGGCGTTGAATATAGTTTTGGACAGTTTGATGGTTAAGCCATTTTCCCTGAGTCGTTGAAGAACCTGTCTGGTTCGTTCATGATGGAGGGCGAGGTCGTCTTTGGTGTGAATGCCCATGTCATCCATGTAAACCTTAAGCCATTTTTCTGCAATCATGTCTGCACAGACATGGTTCATGAAGGCTTGGAAGGTGGGGGGTGCATTGGCAAAACCAAAGAACATGACAGTAGGTTCATAGAGTCCAAGGGGGGTGATAAAGGCTGCTTTCCATTGGTCTTCTTCCCTTAGTCGGATATTGTTGTACCCCCATCATATGTCAAACTTGGTGAAGAGAGTGGAGTCTTTCATGTTGTTATGGAATTCGTGCCCCTACATGATATACCCTACATTTTCCTCTCCCCCGACAGAGCACCCTATTTCTCCATTGACAACTTCCTCGCTTCACCGGACCGGCACCAAGATCCATCCACATTCATCCCCAACTTCCTATCCTCCTGACGGAACCCCGTTCCAATAATAGATATGTCTTCTTGTTTCACCTTTCGCGTCTTGATCCGCTTCGCTCTTCCACTGGTCCTTCGGTCCACTGGTCTCCATTTAGTTCCTCGTATGTTTTCCTCTTTAGATTCCGCAGCTGCTCCGCATTCGCTATGCAGCACCGGCACCTCGTCCCGATTCCCCTTTCTACATCGTATGATTCTCTATCTCGTTTTCTCATTGGTTCAGCGAAGTGGTAGCCTACCCTGAACCTTACTTAGAGCTCCGATTCTCTCTCCACTCTGTACTATATAGGGTCACTCAACCTCTCATTTGTTCCTTAGCTAGTTCTACGCAATCCAGCCTAGTTTCTAGTCTTCCAAGGTTTGCCTTGAGACCCTCTCGTCTGAAGCCTTCCCTTACCCGGAACGGCTCTCTTAGGACGCTGCGACTCTTCGTGAGATCCTCCCTAGGATACTCTACTCAGTGCGAACCACATCCGATAGGAGATTACTCAAGGACACTCCCTATACATCAAAGATTACTTGAACGACACTCTCAATACGGATCTGACCAGAGATTACTTTAAAGACACTCCCGGTATACGCCGAACGGCTAGTAACCAGGCCTAAACGTAACAATCTGAGTGCCTGCTTGTTTGTGCAATTGGCAAGAATCTGTCACCAAATTTGAATTCCCTAAGCATGTTAGTTGCTCTTGCTCTTCCTGCATCCATCGCTCCTGACATGTCTGACCAGGATCCCACTTAGGAGGTCCCCCACATCACCAAACAGATTTGTGAGGCACCTGTCACCATCACAACCATATCCGAAAGCATTCGCATTGCATGAGTGCATTGCCTATTCTCTTGTCTATCCACTGCTGACCATACACAGTGTCATCAAACAGCCCTACAAAGTTACTTATTAAGCAGCCTTGCTCTGCTTGTTGCACGACCCAGTGCCTTCCAAAGCAGAGAATATGCAAGCATCCAGCTCCTCATCTGCACCCCTCAGAAAACCCGTTCTTAAAGATTTCTGGAAGGGATTCCAAGGCCATCTCGACAAGCTGGAATGGAAAGACATTGGTCTATGCATATGTATGAGCACAGCATACAAACACCCATGCTCATCCCATAACCAGATTCAATTCTTTGCATATTTGATGGTTGCTCAAGTCGTGTCTATTGAATCCATGTCTGCATTACTCCAGTCATTTGCAGCTATCCTTGATGAGTTTGGTGTATCATATGGTTGAGGAAAAAATACAACAGGATGACGGTGACCTTGACCTTGACCTCACATGCCTGACAATGTGACAATGAGACAATGACAATGATGCCATGACAGCATCCTTACCCCTGCCATCACCCTTATTCGAGTCCACCCACTTGTCCTCATCCTTGCCCATCTAGTGTTGCCATGACTTCAACTTACTGCCAGCTTTGAGTCATAGCCGGAATCTGGCTAACCGTGCCACCCGCAAACCGAAGTCAGTACTTACTCATTGGCTCATAGGTCATGACCTCAGGCACTGGAGTTGCCCAGGTTGACCTCCAAGTCAACCACAACATGGCATCAATGGTCTCATCCCCATGTTTCATACCCCCATTTCCAGTGAGTCAGTTCAATCTCCTCAACTCACCTCTCATGGACCACTGCACTGCTAGTTAGCCAAACCCCCCTCAAGTTGGGCCTCAACACAGCCCACCTTGAGAGTTATCAGTGCAGTTGCTTTGTGGTTTGTGGTGTGTCTTTTTACCTTCCCAAGTTTCCTTCCTTACAGAACCCCACAGTTGAAGAATTATCTCAGTTTATACCATCCCTGCACGAAGAAACCTGCCACATCTCATGTTCACCATCCTTGCTCTATTCAGCAACTCAAGGTGCATTTTCCAACTGCTTGGGGATTATCGGGTTATGGGTGACTCACCACCTGGGCTTACAGTGTAACCTGTTTATGTCTGCCTTTATATATATGGTCATCATCATCAATACTCAGTCCTGTCGCTCTCAGGAATTTTGACAATGGTTTGTCTGTAGTACATTCAACATAGTTAGTCATAGTAGAAAAACTACAAGTACACAAGAAAAATAAAGTTCCAGTTGTGAACATCAAGGACCTGAGAGTTACCAGCAAAGGGCAAAGGGTTTAAGCATCAAAGATATCCCCCTCATCTTCTGCAATCATAATTATGATATCGTCTACCACTTGCATGACCTCCTCCTTGTTGAGATTTGTGTCAACAATTCAGGCAAGGACATCATCCTCATCTTCATCAAGCTGCATTTCATGTTGCGAGGTTACCAAACCTTCCATAAACTTCAGTCTGTCTTTCTTGAGGAAAAGATTTGTCATCTGGAGGGCCTCCATTAAGACCAGGCTGATGCAGTTCTGATGTTTTGTCATAGTCTCAGCACTGGATGAAAAAACACATTCACAGGGAACTGATGATGCCTGAATTGGGAGGTAGTCCATTGCAATCTGGATGAGTGTCGGATAGGCAGACCATGAAACCTGGAGATAGAACATCAGTACTAGAGAGTTTATAATGGATGTACATACCTGCCAAAAACAAACTGGACTAACATCTTGCTGGACCTGACTACCGAGGTATGCACTCAACTTGTCTTTGACAGACTGTGCAGTACTGGAGGAGTCTGGGGGCTGAGCTGAATGGTGCTGGAGATTGTCTCTGTCCATGATGCTGAAGTGCTCTGTGAGAGTCTGTGTCTTTTTGGCAGGTGCTGGTGCTGCTGGTCTAGGCTCAGTCTGGACTGGTTCATCTTGAGTTGCTTGAGTTGCTTGATCCCTGTACTTATCCATCTAACACACATTAGAGTTATCACCAGTGCAAAGGTACTGAATGACAAATTGCTCACCATTTGTATGACAAGCTCTTGTGCTTCCCTTTGTTGAGTGGCTCCCAATGCGTCATGATATGTGAGAGGTGAATGTTTGGGTTTACCACTACAGTGCCAGAACGGTGAACACAAACCAGTTATTTGAAGAGAGACAATGTACACATGGCAATGATATATGTGTTGGTTCAATCCAAATGTATGTAGTAATCATTAGCGCACACAAGACCAGAATGAACAAAAGGTTCACAGCGAGGAATCACTTCTATTAAATGCTCTCATTGACCAACGAACTTCTCGAACATCAGTACTACTGCCCCAAGCATAGGGGTGGCCTTGGATGACATTGTTCCTTGTGCAAGATGGGGTATTTGGATTAGGAGATCATCAGACACGTGGTCCAAGAGTTGGAATAAGAGTGGTTCAATGGTGCTGTCACTACTGTGAGGGTGGCTGCGGTGGTAAGGCAGAATAAACATAGGACATACCTCGAGCACCAGCTCCATATCTTGTAATATCAACCATTCTATGAGCTCAAGCATGAGGTAGGTGATATCTTGCTGGGACTGCATGCAGAAAAAGTAATCAAGGACCTTGCAAGCAACAAATTGTAAGACTACAGGTTTTGTTGATAATGATCAGGGCATGTACTTGTTGTGTCACATGCAGATGGTTGATCATGAAATAGATGGAATCCCAGTGAGATTTGACATCTCAGAGTAGCTCCAGGAGCAGCAACTTGGTCTGTTCACCTTCTTCATTGAACCATACTTTCATAGCATTGCTGTGAATGATAGTGGTTTGATAGGCTTGGCAGCAAAGGCTTGACACACACACTGCGTGTGTTACAATTTCTTTCCTTTCTCATGTCTTTTTCCTCATCTCTGTAATACGACGTCCATACTTCTCTTTCGCTCCTTCCTATGAGGAGACCGACCGATATCTACTTGCCTTTCCCACGTACTCTTCCTCCCTCTTGTTTCCTCTTTAGTACCGCCTTGTTCTACAGGACTGTCTCACTCCTTAGTTACCTCTCTCGTGGTAACTACATTTCCCCTACCTTCCATAAAGTTCTACGACTTTCCGCTTAGGTAATTCGTAGTACTTAAATACCCGCTCAGCCTGTACTTTTCTCTCTATTCTTGTTCTACGCAATCACAGCACTAGTCTTGCGAATCCACAACTTGTCCAGTTGTGACTCAGTCCTCTTGCTTCTTGTCCCCATACTTAGTCTTGCTTTGAGGACGTTGTGTCTCCTCGTGAGTACCTCCCTCAGAGTAAGTATCCTTGATCAGGTCGCAAGTCTATCGACTCGCGTAACAGCGTGAATGATATTGCAACTGTGCTTAATGGGGTCTTTCTTAACTGCATTGATGTAGAGACTTTTGTCGATCGCAGCTCCAAGTGAGTCAATCCATGCTCCACTGGGAACTGAAAGAAAGTCGGTGGACATGTACTTTTCAATGACGTGCTTGGAACAGATGTTGAGGATATGTGGGAGACACATGATTCAGCAATCATTGGCATCAAAGTCAGAGGTTATACCACATGATTTGAGTAACCCTGTGAACGTCTGCATTGTGGTGTTGTTATTTGAAGCATTATTGAGCATAAAGTGCCTGATCTGCAAATGTTCAGCAACAGTTGTGACTGATACTGGGGCTCAATAGAATGACTTACTTTGTGGAGGATATTTGCTCATTTGAGAAGCTTGAAGATCTTCTCCCCCAAGTACTCGCCAGTATGGCTACCAGGAACATGGTGAAAGGCAGCCTGGAAGAACAGGCAGTGAGTCACCTGCAGAGCAAGGAACAGCAGGTGGAAGATTACATATTGTAATGCCTGGCTTCTGGAGTGCTTCCTGGAGCGTTCCAAAGGAATATCCTATGCTAAATGCTGCAGCAACCGACTGGATCCATATGGTCCAGCTATGCTCCTCAGCATGTTCGAGGTATTCAAAAAGGTGGTACTTCTCAATATGTTGATGAAGTGAGGAATTAGAATTACCACTGCTGTAGATATACTTCTGGGTAAATGGCTCTGGTTGGGCCTCTTTCAGCTTTCTGAAGAACAATTGTTAGTATGAGGAAGGCTGACAAAGGAGGGGTATTGACAGACCTGCATATGTTACACATTGACAACACTTTGTGAATCTTCTCAAAGAAGTGATTAACGTCTTTGGTGGATTGGTTATTTAAGGTGTTCTCGGGAGTTAGGAGGTCAGAGGTAGATGCCCTGGTGTTCAAGGAATTCTGTCTTCTATCAGTTTGGTGCGCTCATGGGATTGGGATTGGATGCTCTTGAGGCTCATCCTTGTCCTCATCTTTATCCCTGTCCCAGTTGAGCTCAGCATCAATGTTGATAAACTCTGATCCCTCCCAAGCAGCCAGAGCTGAGGGACAACATGGACCATCTGGTGACTCAGGTCCCAAACCATGAACTGGTCACACAGCTTGAGCAGGTGTGGGAGCAGGATTGGGACTGTCAGGTTTGTCTCCCTGAAGAAAGTGGCAGGGAGGGCAATGTCTTCTGGGACCCAGAGTGTCATTAATAGGGTCATGGGTGTCATCTGTGTGTGTTTGTGTGGTGGTGCCTGGCTCTGGCACAGCACAACCAGGCTGAGTGGGCTCCTCATGGGCCTCACCTGTGTGACAGTGAGGGGGTATTGTTGATAGTACATTTCCCTGAATTCAGAATCAATTTTTATACAGCAAAAACACCCTAGAACAACAATTGAGTGGCTGTCAAAGGGACTCAATGTGCTCAGAGAACACACAAAATATGAACATAAACAGAATTGGCTAATACAAACATAACAAACCACAATCAGATTTATGAAGTAGAAGGAACGAGGGGGAGTCATGTTACAAAGGTTCTTTGGAGTTGCGTAACTGACAAATTCAACTTCAACGAGCAGTATGCTTGCGTTGAGGCTTGGGGTCCTCAGATCTCTGACTCTGGGATGAATTGCTGGATGGGGCATATGACTTGTCTGACCATGTTGAGTGTTTCTTGCCCCTGAAAGAACTTTTGTACCATCACATGTAACGCTTGTGTGCAGTTAACATCTTCACATTGATAAGTGCAGTACAGAAGTGGTCCCATGAGGCAGGGAGCAAGATTCAAGCATTCATGCCAGTAGCATCCAGTGTGATGCCATTAATACATGCAATCTCCTCACAAAACTGGACCATGTCCAGTCTGATTAGCTCCAGCCCCTTGTTTAGGATTCTTTTCACATGGTCCATGGCCCTCTCGTCACCTGGAAGCACCTATGATCCATTCTATAAGGATTCAGCAGTTCTATACATAGGAATAAAATGTATCCTGTGTGTACTCCACTCTGTTTGATGTATGTTTCGGACATTGATCTTGATCCTCTCGGCAGGGTTGTCTCCAGTAGATTGTCTCAACCACACATAATACTTGACCTTGTTGATACTACACCATGTATGTCCTGAAGCAGCAACCGGAATCATAAACTCTTCTGCCACATCTTGAACCTCAGGTTCTAGATCGCAGACTGACATGAACCCTTCAAGAGACTTTGCCACCTCATCCTGCTTGAAGCGCTCCCATGCAGGAGAGCCTTTCACAGGAGATGTGTAAGTGGCAGCTTCCTTGATGAGGATGATGACGACCATGGATGCTTCAGGGTGAGTGGTGATAAGTTCTTCAACCTTGTCAAAGACCTTGCTGTGAGGCTGAGTAAAGGCACACTCAAGGATGAACGGTATTTTGTGGATCTTCTCTTTTGTGGGCCTCACAGACATAAAGACCAAGCTGAGGTCAGTCACTGCAGAAATAGTCTCTGCTTCAAGATTGCTGTTTGTGGCAGTGTGAATATGAACATATTGGTGGGGGTAGTCTGCCTGCTGGAAGCAAGTCATAACCCTGACGAAATTGGCAACAGGGGCTTCGTGGACCTCCATCGCCCATTGAATGATAAGGAGTTTGTGGCTTGCAAGGTACGTGAACCTGCAGGGCCCAACGAAGCATCAGCGCTATTCCCTAAATGGATAGATGATGCACACACCTAGGTTGCCTGGATACTTGAAAGGCTCTATCATCCATCATCAATGCAAGCAACGAAAACTCATGTTGAGAGACACCTGAAAAAACCTGCGAAGTAGTGAAGTGAGACAAAATCTGGGGGGGTGACCAATCCATCATGTAGACTTACAATGTATTTGGCATTGATTTCCGATATGAGGGTGGGGATAATCTTTGTATGAAGGGCTGTGATATCAATTAGGTTAGTAAAGTCAATGGTGGATAGGTTGCATCTTAATACTTACTGGCAGGTTCATGGAGCTCCTGATGAGCTTGTACATGTTCAGATAAAAGATGAGAGCCTACAAGCAAGGAGTCCAAGGATATGGCGGCATCAATTGCTTGGAGTTCCTGGACTTCAGGTTGCTGCAGAGGTGTTACTGTTGAAAAGCTGGCCGAGGACGTGGTTTGAATCCCTGATTCCGAGACTGGGCTCTGGCTCTAAGTACAAGTGCCAGCATTATTGTTATGGTGGGAACTTGCAGAAAGGGGGGAGGAAGGTGGCAAAGTGCATGGGATCGATTTTAAGCAGGTCTGCTGGAAATGATTAGTGACCAAGGTTACTGTTACAATTTCTTTCCTATCTCATGTCTTTTTCCTTATCCGCATAGTACAACATCCTCACTTCTCTTTCGCCCTGTCTTACACAGAGACCAATCTATATTTACTCGCTTTCCCTAGCTACTCGTCCCCTCTCTTATTTTCTCTTTAAGTATCACCTTGTTCTACAGGACTGTCTCACTCCCTGGTTACCTCTCTCATGGTAACTATGTTTCCCCTACCTTCCATCAAGTTCTATGACCTTCCACTTAGGTAACTTGTAGTACTTAAATACCCACTCAGCCTGTACTCGTCTTCCCATTCTTGTTCTATGCAATCACAGCGTCAGTCTTACGAATCCACAGTTCATCTGATTGTGATCTTGTCCCCTCATCTCTTGTTCATTATCTTAGTCTTGCTTTGAGGACACAGCGTCTCTTTGTGAGTACCTCCCTCAGAGTAAGTAACATTGACCTTGACATAAGTCTGTCGACTTGCGTAACAGTTACAGGACTGGGACTGGACAACTGAGTGTTGCCTGAGTTGACTAATGTGTAATGATTAGCACAGTAAGAAATGGTGTAGAAGGTTGAAGTTCCTCCACCCAAAATGAGAGTGCTGGACATGTTGAAAATCTGGCTGTCACTTGGAAGGATGGGATTCGTCCACCTATGATCCCAATGCTATGGACGTTGACACTGTTCGACTGAAGAAACTCTCTCCAGCTGATAGAGCACGATGTATGAGGGAAGGATTATGCTTCTGTTGTTGCAAAAAGGGACACAGTGCCAATGAATGTCGTTCTACCCAAACAACAGGAAAACCCAAGGGAAACAGTCGTCCCCAGATGGTCTGAAACACTGAAACTACCACCCCTGCTGCCCCCACAATAGCAACCGCCACCCCCATCGACCTGTTCATCCAGAACCTCACCACCAATGGACAATCGCCCGAAGACATCCTCCAAACCTTAAAGATTTGCTATGAGGATGATGATGAAAATGTGGCCGCTGCCACCACCTTCTCCGGTGAAGAGGGTTTTTGATTAGGGAAGTTGCCTCGATGTCATCTTCCCATGATTTGTCCCATGTACTAGTAGCCCTGCCAAATGAACGAACCATTCATCTCCCTATCAAACTAGTTACTGGAACACAAATCGTCAAAACCACCGCCCTCATCAATTGTGGCGCCACAGGAAACTTCATCGACATTGGCCTCCTGTCCAAAGCCAACTTCCCACTACAGCGACTACCCAAACCAATTTGGGCATACAATGTGGATGGAACAGTGAATTCCAAAGGAACCATTGGATGGAAAGCCTGCACAGATATCCTTTTCTCTCAGAAAAAAGAAACCACCGATCTAATGGTTCTCAGTCTGGGACATCAACAAGTAATCTTGGGAATGCCCTGGTTGCGCAAATGGAACCCCACCATCAACTGGACAACCAACACTGTCTCCATCCCGAAAACACCACCATCCCCACTCCCTGATCACGTACCCCAACAGTACCTTCTGTGTTGGCTAGGACTGGATGCAGACTGAAAGATCTCTAGCCGACTAAACAAACGGCAAGCCTGGTTAAACAGAGAACAGGTCAACAAGACCACCATTTCAACCCAAATAGCCCAAGCGGCTGGATTGATCGAACCAGCCATACCAGAATGGTGCAAGGACTTCAAGGACATCTTCTCTGAGAAAACTCATGATCAGCTCCCTCCCCATCGCCCCTACAACCACACAATCGAACTTTGTCCTGACTTCACTCCCAAGGTTGCCAAGATCTATTCACTCAACCCAGCAGAAATGGAGACATGCAAATCCTTTATTGAAGAACATCTGAAAACTGGACGGATAGTCCCCTTGAAATCCCCCCAAGCTTCTCCTTTCTTCTTTGTACCCAAAAAGGATGGGACCCTTTGACCTTGCCAAGACTATCAATACCTAAACTCCCATACCATCTGGAACAGCTACCTGCTCCCTCTCATCCCAGAACTCATTGATGATATGAAGGAGTCAACTTTGTTCACCAAATTCGACATCCGCTGGGGATATAATAACATCTGCATTCGAGAAGAAGACCAGTGGAAAGCTGCCTTCATTACTCCCATGGGACTCTTCGAACCCACTGTCATGTTTTTCAGATTCTGTAATGCACCCCCCATATTCCAAGCATTCATGAACCATATCTTCGCTGACATGCTCAGAGAGAAATGGTTGAAGATCTATATGGACGACCTTGGCATCCACACCAAGGATGACCTAAATCTCCACCATGAACGAACATGCCATGTACTCCAATGACTCTGAGAATATGGACTATCTATCAAACTCTCGAAATGTGTGTTTGACACCTCTCGCATGGAATTCTTGGGGATGATCATCAGACAAGGAGAGGTTAGGATGGACAAGAAGAAACTAGAAGCCATAAAGGAATGGAAACCCCCCACCTCCATCAGGGGAGTCTGGTCGTTTACAGGATTTGCAAATTTTTACAGAAAATTCATCCCAGATTTCTCCAACATCGTAGCCCCTCTCAACTTGCTCACTAGGAAGGGTGAACCCTGGGTATGGACCCAACTTCAACAACGTGCGTTTGAACAACTCAAGCACATCTTCTCATCCACTCCAGTCCTCCGAATCCCTGATGTGACTCATCCTTTCTCCATTATGACCGATGCCTCCCTACTAGCTGTGGAAGCAGTACTTATGCAGATGGACAAAAACTCTGACCTACACCCATGTGCCTACTTCTCTTGCACTTTCTCCTCTGCTCTACACAACTATGACATCTATGACCAGGAACTCCTTGCTGTAATCTTAGCCTTGGAGGAATGGCGCCAATACCTCCAGGGAACCACTCACCCCATCACCATCATCACCAATCACAAAAACCTCTCTTACATCAAAGACCCTCGGAAACTATCCAGGCAACAAGCCAGATGGTCGTTATTCCTGCAGGATTTCGATATTTGATGGCAGGTCACTCCTGGAACCAAAATGGCCCCAGCGGATGTGCTATCCAGACGAGATCATGTGGACACCACCCTGGATAACCAAGAAACGTCAATTTGTCCACAACCAGTCATTATCCAAGCACTTGATCTGGCTCTCGCCCGAAAAATCCATTCCTCCTCTGAATCAGATCCCCTAGTGCTTCGAGCATTGGAAAATTTGAAACTAAGATCCTCCCTATTCCCCTGTTCCTCTAAAGATGACTGGCATATGACCAATGGCCACTTATACTTCAAAGGTCGCATGTATATTCCACCACACGAACAGCAGGCCATTGTCTGCTCCATACATGACTCCCCCACCACAGGACATGCAGGGCGGTTCTGCACCAAAGCTCTCCTAGAGCAAGACTTTTGGTGGCCCAGACTTTCCTCCTTTGTCAATGCCTTCATCTTGGGATGCACGGTATGCCAGCAGAACAAGATTAATCACCACCCAACTCACCCTCCACTAGCCCCCATCCCTTCTTCCTCGCCATTACCATTCAAACAGCTCTCGGTCAACCTCATTACTGATCTGCCCCCCTCCAACGGACATGACTCATTGATGGTCGTGGTCGACCACAGCCTTACAAAGGGGGTAATTCTCATTCCTTGCTCAAAAACTATAGATGCAGCTGGAGTGGCCAGACATTTCCTCCACCATGTATTCAAATGCTTTGGCCTTCATGACTCCCTGATATCTGACAGAGGCCCACAATTCACCTCTGCATTTGCAAGAGAACTGGCTCAACTCCTCCACTACGATGTCAAACTCTCCACCACATATCACCCACAAACTGATGGACAGACCGAACCAAACAACCAGGAAATCGAAACTTATCTCCATATCTTTTGCACCAACAACCCGCGGAAATGGACTGACTTCCTTTCCACTGCTGAGTTTCATCATAACTCCGTTCTGCACAGCTCCACTAAAGTTTCCCCGTTTTCCTTACTATATGGACACTGTTACGATTGACTACTTGGACGGTACTTCTTTTCTCCTATGTCGTACTTATCGTCGTATGCTTCCCTTAGGACTTTGCCAATATCTGGAGGACCGGTACGTATTCACCCTTGGTCCCCAGTCCTTTTCCCTCGCGCCCTTCTCTGAGGGCACCCCCACCCCTGTTCCCTTACTCCTCTTCCCTTCCTGAGTGGGGTGGGATCTCATCTTGATCGTAGTCTCTTTCATCGCCTTTGTGATCCCCGCGGACAGTATTATCTCCCTTAGGTAGTTCTCTTGCGCTGCCTCATGTTCCTAGTGACTCATCTTTAGTTCTACCCTGTTCTATCGCATTCTACGATGACGCGTCCCGTAGTACTTATACCATCCTGCCGCTGTACTATTTCCTTACGCTTATTCTGCGCAATACAAGGTATCTTGTCGCGTCCAAGTCTTGCCTTGACAACCCTTAGTCTTCTTAGTCTTGCCTTGTCATCTCAAAGGACGTTGCGTCTCTTCATGAGCACCTCCCTTTGACCTGACCGTCTAGGCCGTCTCCCCTTAGTCAACGACTTATCTTTTGCGTAACAAAAGGATAAGCGTTCCCCAACATCCCTCCTATTCAGGAGTAGGACCAACCCCTCATAGTCAAGATATTCCACCGAAGAACCAGGATCAGTCGGGACCCTGACGATATTAACCCAGACCCAAACCCTAGCAACCCCCTAGACCGAGCCACCACCCCGTTACCTTCCAACACCCCATTAGCGGCATACAGACCAACGGTAGTCCATCCTACCACCCTAGTACCCCCAGCAGCCAACCCCGTCATCACTAGCACCCCCGCAGCCATGTCTACCCAAACTCCCTCCACAACAACGACCTCGTCCGAAATTAAAACCACCCTTCCCGCCCCATTCTCGGAAAAAACCTCTGAAGCCTCCCGATGGCTGAAAGCCATGGATGCCTACTTCTTAATCAACCCCGGCGTATACTCCTCGGATGAACTGAAACTCGCCCTCATTCTAAGCAAGATGGGAACTGGAAAAGGCATTGCCTTCTCTGAGAAATGGTACAACAGACTGAAGAACCCCGCACTATACCCTCATTTGAAAAATTAGTTTTTAAACTTAATCCTTCCAATCCACATGAAAATGATACCATCAGATAGTGCTCATTTATGGGATCCATTTGACCCCCTAATCATCCAAATCGGCGGTCCCGT
>JBBPMO010001008.1:0-13487 GCA_038090315.1 Xanthoconium stramineum
TCTGATATACCCAGATAAACCGTTACCAATCGCTATCTATTTGATATTGTTTGGGTACCTCCCCCAGGCCAACCAACGGTTTAATGGTCACCGTGATGTGTTGGGCCTACGGGCGACCGTCGAAAGCGTCCTCCCTGTCGAGATCTCGAATAATGAAACTGTCGTCGCCCTGAAAGAAGTCACAAAGGAAAAGAGTTCTTTCGTCTCCCTTGTGAAAGATCTCACACTTTATTCCATCTTCGTTCCTCTAGACACCAACGACGAACACCTCAAAGACACGCGGTCGTTGGCAGATAAACGTCGGTTCGGCTTACGGTCGAAAACTCGAGACTTCCCTGAGTCTGACACAGGGGACTGGTTCATCGTTGTCGTCGAACCCTACTCTGGTACGCGCATTTCTGACGATCAACGCCGTCCCTCTGGTTCGTGCACAGCTTGGCCCCAAGCAAGATTTCGATGTCGTCTTTCTCGTTCAAATTATAAGCATGGATCTTGTCAGAACCCCGAAAGAAGTCATCAAGGCCAAAAAACCGGTAGACTTTCGCGAATCGCCATATAGCTGCAGACGCTCTCAATCTTTACAAAGTTTCGATTTCACGTAACGAAGATGATTCCCTCGAGAGAGTTCTAGGCCACCGCACCGTCTCCAGTCCGGGGTGGGTCTTGCGAGGTGCGCAACGGTTGTCAGACGTTTTCGAGTCATCTCGTCCAGAGGATCAACTGAAGCTCACTATCAGTATGTTCCAGTAGTCATTCAACTTGGATTTCGATGGCGATCGCTCGTCACATTTACAGAGTGTCTGGAGCCTCTTGAACGTTGGGAGAGGGCGAGGGAGAGAGTAAGAAGCAATGGCACAACAGGCGCAATCGTACACGTTGTACCATCGCTTCCGTACCCTCTGCCAAAGGAGGGCAAGAGCGCGCTAGGTGGTGACTGCGTGCGACAGCGATAGCAAGCCAGGTGAGGAGACGGCGCATGTGGGCGAGTGAGGTGGCGAGGACACAACTTACCTCGTCTCTTCGTCTTCGTCTTTTGTGCAACAAAAGGGCGGCGGGAGGATATGGCGAGACAGCGGGACCGTGATGGCGAGTGTTGTGACAGTTGATGCGCGGGTTGGCGCGGAGCCCAAACTTTGTTTGAGACATTCGGACGTTCGGGCTCTCCGTCGCCCCATGATTCCCCTCGTGGCCTCTTGGTGGACCTCCCACAGCCTCTGCGGGCGTGTCTACACCCTTCTCGTTTGCACGTCGATTCTTCTTCACAGCTAGCCTCCTTGATTGCATGACCACTCGTGGTCTCGACTCCTAGTGCTACCGTCCGCCTGGCTCTAACCACTCCGCGTACTTTGCGGGATCGTGGACGACATCGTCTCGTCTACAGGCTCATTGCCTGGTTCCATGTGTCCGGTTTCTGCAGCCCCATCCTTCTCCTCGCTCACTCCGTCCGCCATCTCCACCTCTTCGCTTGCTCGTGCCTCGAATAGCTGTCTCGTGGGTTCTACGACGCGCCTCCTGGCCTCGTGAGTCCTGTGCATGTCGCGTGCGGGCTTGCAATGTCAGTGGTCTCATCGTTGGCCTTCTGATCGTCTGAGGAGTCATCCGAAAAAGGCAAGCGGCGGCACTTACATAATA
This sequence comes from Xanthoconium stramineum, assembly GCA_038090315.1. NCBI lineage: Eukaryota > Fungi > Basidiomycota > Agaricomycetes > Boletales > Boletaceae > Xanthoconium > Xanthoconium stramineum. Next base: position 1,633 of record JBBPMO010001008.1, read on the forward strand.
CGTTGCGGCTACTACCTAAAGCTGTTTAACACTTCGCTTGGGACACCCTTAGCACGCCTCAGTTGATGCGCTCGCATCGCTGACCGTCGTCGCTTCTCCATTTTGCTAGTGCGTCTATACACCTCTCGTGTGCATACCGACTCTTCTTCCAGTTGGCTGTGCGAACACACGGTGCGATGAATCGATCGAAAAGGCAATTGCACCGCACAAGCGCATTGTATATAGGATTGATCAATGATATTGTCACGGAAAACGAGCACATAGTATTCATAGAAGTTCAACCAAGGTAACAAACTACGTAGCTATCAAGGCAGAGAGTCCCGTATGAGATAAATCGTACCAATGAAGAACGTGCAACAAGTCAAACCAAGCGCGAGAGCACCAATCCAAGCACTCCGCGCCAAAGAAATGTCACCCTGATTGGGATGAATGACATTGAATGCAGAAGAGCCCCACTTGTACACGCTCGAGTTACAGTAACAGTTATCGTAGACGCCCGCGATCTGGAAGATTGAGTTCGCGATGACTCCGATCGCGTTGGCGATGGCAAGAAATTTGCCGATCCATCGTAGCCAATTTGCGACTCGCGCGATAAACGGGTTATGTATCCGCCCAGTGCGAGAGTATTTGTTCGTAGAAACGCTGGAAGGTTCATTGGTATTGAGGGGGACTTGTTGTGTATTGATATCATAGGATTGAATTTCTTTCGGTGGTATCGCAAGACTGCCTCCGAACCCAGAAGGCGCAAGACTTTGACCCGCAGTACCGGGTGTCTGGGGGTGCTGTTCGTCCCTTTCCAAATCAGGGGTAGCTGGGTCGTCCACGAGGTGGTGTGCATAGTAACTGAGTGCACTGGACAAAAGGAGTAAAATCCACACTACAGTAGATGTCATCCCATATAACACGTATGCGAGAGAACGGCATCCAAGTCCCTGGGACGATGGTGTTAAGTCAGCGGGTCATCTTACAAAAGGAAACTACTTACAATGGTGGGGGTGAAGTAGGCGGCGAGAACGGCCGCGAATGTTGTACCCCACTGCAGCAGCAGCGACATAAAGGACGCCACGATCATATTGAAGAGCACGCCCCTGGGCCAAAGAACGTCGACTCTGGGGTATTCGTAGCGATCAGGTTTGCAGTACTGAATGATCTGCTCGCGATTCCCTAATCTGCTCTCTCGCGGCACATTATTGTGTGTACTCCCGGGAATCTGTTGGCCGTTGACGGCAAGACGGCGGTTTGACTTTCGCCAAGCAGCGCGGTAAAATAGCGAAACGACATAGACAGTCCGTGACCATGGTAGCGTTCTTGCATAATTGAATACTGGAGGAATGCGCGACTCGTCTGGGGATGTGATGTTTCTAAGATGCAGCTCAAAATCCGGACTTGGGCTGATGGTCAACCCGAAGTCGACGGTGACTTGGGTAGGAGCTGCGAGAGGGTCCTGAGAATCTGCTACAAACACGTGCTTATTTGCCTTGTGGTACGCGTCGTTCACGCGCTTGTTGTCGCACTTGGGGGAAAGAACAAGCCAACCCACAACGATCGGTAACAGCCAAAGCCACACTGATCCAATCCCCTGCCCATCAGACCGGATATTCTGCGCCACATTGGAGAGGAAATCAATGACGGTAAGGAGATAAGCAATGACGACCCAAGTGATAGATGTTGCAGATGAGATCGACCACGTGTGTGAGTAGTCAAGTTCTGCTGCCAGCGTATTCCACCAGTCGTCATTGTCAGGATGAACGACAAGGGATTCAAAGTGGGCAGAGCTCCCAGGGTAAATGCGTAAAGGGACCTGTTGGAGACTGCACAAAGCCTGCACGATAGACTGGCGGACAGTGACACTAGGATAATTGATGCCTGAAAAAAGTTGGTCGTTGACCCATCGTGCGTTAAGGAGGGTCATGTATAACGAGTAGCCGGCGAGGGTTGGTGATCCGAGCGTCAAGATGACAGACATAAGATTATCTGTCCTGCGCGGAGCACCGAAGGGGAGCTGGGAGAGCAGGGCGAGATATGGCAGGAGCCATTGCGCATACTCTTGTGAAAATACAGTCCAACTGAAGGGCTCCTGGCTTCTTCCACAGTACTTGGTACAACTGGGGTACGATAGTGCGGTCGCATTGTCCGTGGTGGAGGGGATGGTGCCTTCGCTCGTACGGAGCAACGAGAAAGCAGTCGTATTAGAAATGTTTAGAGAGGCACAAGCATTATTGTTGTTCCCAGCACAGTTGATAACACCCGTGAAGCATTGCGAGAAGTCAAATGCAGCTGAATTGACTGTGTAGAATGCGAGTAAGACAAGCGAAAGAAGCGCTAAAAATGCAAATCAGACAGACGTGACCTGAAGGAGGTAGGGGGTACCTTTACAGTGACACGATTGCATGTGAAGTGCCAGTGCGGCGGGTGGACAACATTAATGTGCCAAAGGCCCTTTCATATATATATGTTTTTGATTCCATGGACCCCGCATACAGCAATTTGCGGCGGGTCATGGTTCTATCAACACTGCTTGGTGGGATATGTGCCAGAATGGACCCAGGGGTGCCACCTAATTGATACGCCAAGCCGCCAAGTGCTGCTGTCCGAAATTAGTAGGAAATGCATCTGTTGACAAGAACCACATCGCACAGCGACCACCCGCGCACAATAGACCGAGATGACAATGCAATCACTAGCATCACCACCAATGTCGACGCGGTCATGCACAGGCTAATCTGACCGGACCTTGGATCAATGGGCTGTGTTGCGTAGATAATATCATTCGAATATTCTGCTGGAAGTGGTAAATATAGTATCACTGGCACCAGTTTAGGACAGAAGGACCTAGCGAGCCAAAAACTCGCTGAGGAAGACCATCAATCCAGTTCATTTTGCTGCGGCGTCCAAATTTTTTTTTGCAAGACAAAAAAAATGTTAGTGTTGTTCATCAAATCCCGCGTAGATAGTGAGGGACAGGAATCTGTGCTGGAACTTCCAGCACAAAATGCTGCACAGGGGCGACAACACCGCTGCCCTAATACTTAATGTGTAGGCCGAACAATCTGAAAGGGCTTGGACTGCTTGGTTGGCCCGTGGGAGTATACCTGATAAGGGTCTCTGCTGTCTTCTGCTGAGACGAATGCCGATGGGTGATATGGGGTTGGTGACCTCAGAATTGTGTGATCAAATCGGTGCTTAAATACTTGGATGGCCTATCTCCAGATCGCTTGAGATTCTACAAGATTCCACTTGACGAAGCTAGCTTCGTGATATTCTCGGTACTCTAGGATCGGGTGGACTTTTGCAAGAGCCTAATGAGCTTCTTTGAGATGTCTTCAGTGACGTTCCTTTTGAAATTTGCTCGAGTATCACATCTCGTCGAACCACTCGCCGAAAGTAAGTAAAGCCAACACGGTGTTGACCCGTACTCACCTGGTCCTACAGACATGGATTCCTCTGGTACCGGTGTTCCATCTTCATTTTGAGCACGACGATGGCACAGATCTTTACCCCGTCCTCGTGACTACGAGCAGGCTATCCCAGTAATTTTACTGTTATCGGCGACTTTGTTAACGACTATCAAACTGTTGACAGTCAACGATAACGCGTTCATCAACTTCCTCGCAAGAGTCATGTCAAACTTGTACAACGAATCGCAGCAGATTCGCGCCGTCGACTAGATATTCAACATTTTGAAGGTGAAAAACATTTCCTCTGTGTGAGACAACCAGACTACTCCGAAGATGTCTTCTCTGGAATTGAAGACAAAGATGATGCTCGTATCTACGTCAAATTCGTTCAATCCTATTCGTGTGATGCCAATCGGAACTTTGCAAATCTGCAATGGTGTGCGTCGGATCTATGAGAAAAGATCGGGTAGCGATTGGTTCATGGTGGCCAATGGACAGGCTCTCCGGGTAGGAGGTACCGAGCAACCGCAAGGAGTCACTCCCCTACTTTGTTTTCGATGACATGTGCAAAAAGCTAACGTCGTTGCGTGATGCTAAATTCGTTCATAGCGACATCCGCGAAGCAAACATCATGTCTCAAATGGACAAGAACAAGTTTATGTTCCACGGCTTTGACTGGGTGGGAAGGATTGAGGGGGCGCGATATCCGGGAAACGTGAATTATATGGACATAGAAAGGCCGGTCGGCGATGCTTGCGATGGGAACGAGATCTCGGAGGACCATGACAATTAAATGCTCGAACGCATACGCCGGCTCAGATTCAAGGATGAGATGTGCCATATTCTTTTCGGCCTTGTTTGTCAACTGGTTGTGGTACATGGTTAGAATGATAAGAACGTAGGAGGTGGTGGGATATTTGTATGCTAACACCACAACAACCTATTCTTTGATGCATCAGGTCAGAACTTGGCATGAATCTACTTTGCCGCCCATCCGTCTGGAGAAATAACACTCCTAATCGAACCGTGTAGACGAGCTCCGCCAAACTGGTGGTTTTATCGCCAAGGCGCTGGCAACCTCGTGCACAGAAGCATTGCAATCATGTGCAGACGACGGATATCTGGTATCACGATAGATGCCCATCAAAATGATGCGTAACATTCCCAACATTAAATAAGTAAACAGTTCATTGAGCCAGTCGAATGAAGTCGAGACAGTCCAACTAACGTTCGGTACATCGTTGTGATACACCACCCATCACCTTTGTCTTCCACGATGTAAAAAGTACCTAGAACCCGGCTGGTTGGATACACCTGCGAAACGAGTCAGCACATCAGCGAATTTGAAGCACCATAAGATTTTAAAAGCTAATTTCTGACCATCATTTCCATGACATTCCTCGTGCGGTTCGACATTCACAGTCCGCACGCAGATCGATCGACCTGGACGAACGATACGTCCACCCTACCGAACTCAACCGCATGGTTATCCGTGAGGGCGTTCATCGCCGCCTCCGAGACGATGAAGCCATCTTTGGCTGCATCCACAGCCAAGATGTGAATCCTCTTCTCTTTGTGGGTGACAGCATAGCAAGCGCCACACTGTGCGGAGTTCCAATGCGACACGGTATAAACCCCGCCGACATATGGGAAGTGGGGGAGCGAGCCCAAGGTAGTGAACTTGGTGTTTTCGGTCTCGAGACCGTTGGCCCCGTCAGAACATGCTACTTCATTGAGAGGGAGGGCAGCGTTGTCATAGTAGTCGTCGTAAGCCAGCGTCGTGACTGTCTCTGCGCGGACGCGGAGACTGGAGACGATGGCGAGAATAGCAACGAGGAAATGGCAGTACATCGTCAAGCAGGGCCCTTCAGTTGGGTGAAGAAAGGACGCGCTGTGGTCGAGCAAGAGCATGACCCTCTTTTATGGGCACGCTGAGCAGTTTGGGACCTTCTCCAAAGACATACATACTATCGGAGAAAGCAGGGACGTGCGGCGTGCTCCCTAGCGGATTTACGGTAACATCTGGTGTCGAAACGTTGGTTTCGTGCCTTACTAGTATATGCAGGAGGAAAGGTCACCGACGTTGGTTTAGATGCTACATTATCAGGTGTCGAGACCTGTCACAACTTGCCGCAATTGGTGAGCGGCAGTCGGCGCACGGAGATTCCGGTTATTCAAAACAGGTAGCAGGAGGATGGTACATACGATGCCTGTCAATGATACGACGTGTCGACCCGCTTTTTAGCTGCAGAACTTGCTTACTGCACACTTATTTGCAGAGGCTGCATACCTGCCCGAACATCTGCCAGATAGTTGTCATAGTTCATGATTGTCCCCGCTGGGTGAACGCTGGCCATTAGTCATACCTTTGCTCCGCCGACTCAGAGGTGTAGCATGGTTCTGTTTCTTTCCGATCTCACTCCAGGCGATGACGTGTCCCAAGTCCGAAATCCGGTCCAATCAGGCTAGAAGATGAATCAGAACTTCTCAAACATCGATACTTTACTAGGCGTTCCAGCGCTTGAGATTGTACCTCGTAACCATGGGAAAACAACATGAACGAAACCACTGGAGATATGATCGCAGATCATGCTGCGCTTTTCCAAATGAACAGCTCTACTTCTCTGTAATTTTTCTAAAACCGCTGTCTGTTATCAATTAATTTAAGAGAAAGGCATTGACACGTACGCGTGTGTAGTACGCAGGTCCAATTTACCGAGCACTGGATGGGAACAGGAAGTTCAACATAGCTCGTCGCATCCGAGCAAATGGGGATTAGAGTGCTGCAGGAGTGGGGACGATGTGGATGAAGAAAATAGCTAAGAAGATGATGGAGGAACAGGATGAGATTACAGGGTATATGGATCAAGGCATCCAGGCATTGGAGGAGGTAAAGGATTCAGGTACATGGCGACGTCGAGGTATCCCATCGCCATTGCAACCTCAAAAGGAGTACAACCGCGAGTATCCCGTGCATCAAGGTCACAACCAGCCTGAACGAGGACTTTTACCACATCTAACAGACATTTGTCGCCACCAAAATATTTGAACCATTGCTTTTCGCATGCTAAGGCTATGTGCAAAGTGGTATCTCCGTTGGGTGCGAAGACGCATACATCTGCGCCATTTCTGACTAGCGACGACACCATCTTCAGGACTTCTTCGTGGAACGCATTTCGACCTTCCAACGCAGTGAGCAAGATATCGGGAGGGAACGAGTGGGTCCGTGAGAGTAGATAATCCACCACTGTCGCCCGCCCTCCGCTCACAGCATATCGGATGGGTACTTCTCCTTCGGAATTGGGTATGGAAGGGTTGCAGCCAGCATCGACGAGGATTTTTATAGCTTCCAAACATAAGTACTCTGTGGTCAGCCCCATCGCATCATGTATTAGGGTATTCCCACTGGCGTCTCGTGTGTGAAGGTTCGCTCCTTTCTTAATAAGGGAAGTCAGTACTGGTCGCCACCAGTAATTGTGTCCGGTGAACTGCGAATGCAATGTATAGGAGAGGATATCGGACGGGAGCGGGACGTCCCGTGAAAGTAAGTAGTCCACCACGGAGCTCAACCCTCGAGTGATAGCAATGTGGAGAGGCATCTTCCCGGCAGCATCACTTGCAACGAAGCTACTGCCAGCCCCAACGAGCACTTGCGTTAGTGCGAGACATTCATTTTGTTTGCTTAACTTGAGGACGACGTGTAACGGGTGATCTCCATTAGGCGCAGCGCAAGAAACATTGATTTCATGGGCGAGAAGCAACTGAAGCATTCCGGACGAGTAAGGATGTCGCAACGCGTCATGCACTAGGCTGGGTGGAAGTGGTGCTTCGTCGGGAAAAGGACGTGACAGAAGATATTCCACGACAGAGTTGAATCCTCGAGAGATAGCAATTTGAATAGGTTGAACACCGGCATGGTTTACGCTGGAAATGGGAGAACCTGCCTCAACGAGGAACATCACTGTCTCGCAACATTTAGCTCTCTGAAGTGTAGAGATGGCGACGTGTAGGAGGGTATCCCCGTTGTCTTCTTGACCGTTCAAATCGGCCCTTTTTGCAATGAGAAATGGAACCACTCCCAGCCGGTGTCGCAACGCAGTGAACAGGACCTTGGAGGGTAATGGCACAGCTACGGATACGAGGTATTCCACGACGCGAGTAAATCCTTGTGCCACAGCGATATCGAAGAGCGTCGCGTTGCCAGAACAGCGTGCAAAAAGGTTTCCCGCAGCTCCTATGAAGCATTTTGCCAGTTCCAGGCATTCATCTTCATCATCCAAAAACTGTCTGATGGCTTCGGACATCCGTTCTTCATCCTCCAGTGTCAGACGTAAACCGTCTGTGTTCCCGATGAGCGAACGTAACGTTGCTACCTCTGTCGAGGCTTCGGGATGCAACAAGGACAAGAAACCTGAAGACGGACCGAATAACAATAGATAGATGGCAACATCGTGATATCCTTGCCGAGCTGCAATGTGAAAGGGGGTTTCGCCACGTAGGTTGTAGACTGAAGGATTGCAGCCAGAATCAATCAAGATCTCTGCGATCTCCAAGCAAAGAGATCTGTCGAGGGAGCGCACAGCTACGTGCAGTAACGTATCACCGGCAGGATTGAGGACATATACGTTGGCTCCTCTACTGATAAGCAGGCGAATCATCTCGACTCGCTTCAGGGGAGTGGCTTGTAGTGCTGCGAACAAGATCCTCGACGGAAGTGGTACATGCTTTGAAAGGAGATACTCCACCACGGAGACAAGTCCCCGCACCACAGCAATGTGGAGAGGTGGTCTGTCGTCGGCGTCTAGTCCACAAGGGCTACAGCTAGCCTCAACAAGGTGCTTTGTAATGATAAGGCACTGGTTCTCGTCGGACAGTTTCATGGCCATGTGTAGTGGAGTGTCTCCATTAGCTGCGAGAGCATCAACGATAGCTTTTATACATATTAACATGTCGCCTCCGTGCATTCAGATGAAAAAGCCTACCACGCGATGCCCCACCTAGAGTTGATGGCAGATCCATCGAAAGCAGAGCCTCAACAACAGAAATGCAACCTTTTTCCACCGCGAGGAGGAGAAGAGTTTCGGCACAACCGACTTCAACGAGCTTCCTTGAAGCGAGGGCGAGCTCTTCTCTATCATCTGCTTGCCCACGGTCTTCCGCATCGTCGACGAGCGCTTCTAGTAGTCCTCGGTTATTCCAGGGGGTAGCTGCCCATTTGATAAATGCAGCCGTTTGTAAAAAGCGACTGATGATATAAAGTGGGAACTCTTGGGCCTGTTCTCCCAGCACACGCGAAAGTAACCGATCGGGAACGATGCACCCTTTCGCTAAGAGTATATCAACGACGTCCGCATGCCAACGGACAACAGCAACTTCTAGCGGGATTGCCTGGCAGTCAATAACATCACCGACGTCAGAGAGGCCCGAGTCTGAGCCGTCTTCATCTGACTCGTCCATACCCATTGCCTCGACAACCAAACCTTGAAGGTTTATATCAACACCCCCCGAGATTAGGATTTCGGCATGATCTGTCCTCCCCAAATATGCAGCGTATACGAGCGGGTTCGTCCCTTCCCTTGACGTAACGGCAGTGCGATGGACATATGTTCGAAATAGAGCCTCGGATGCAAAGGCAACAAGGGTGTAAAGAACGAAATCGTGACGCGAAGTTGGCCATGGAATCCCAAAGCGCGCCGACGGAACCAATCCACAAATTTGGTCCCACTCCCAAGTGTGTTTAAGAATCACCGTTTGAAGGCTTTTCAGATCCTTGAAGATGCTGGTATTGTCCGGTCCCAGATAGGAAAGATGACCGAAGCCGTACGAGAGCACGTATTTCAGAAGTGGCTGGCCCTGGGACTCTTGAGAAGTAGTGAGCACGGCGCGTCGTTCCCGTGGAACGTTGGATGTCAGATTTGTGACCTCCTTCATCTGCTGGAGGCAGATCACAATATAAGTCATGCAGAACCTAGCCAATCGTTCATGCGCATTTTCCATGACGATATGATACCATGGTAGTTTGGCGCGAACAAGTTCTCCGATGAGGTACTCCTACATGGGACCAGATAATGTGGAAGGTGAAACTCAACTAGGTGACAAAACTCACCTTGACACTCATATGTGAGAGGGTGATGATGTCCGTATCTCCGCGATGCACCACAAGACTCCTACAAACTTCCAACAAATCGGCACCATTCATAAATCTGAATCTAGAATCTAAACCCCGGTAATCTGGATCGATCATGATCGCTTCAAGTAGTTCGACCATTCGTATGGGCCGCAGTGCTGTCACCAGCCATATCAGTGCACGCCGCACCCGGCGCGCCTCATATTCTCGCCTATCGATCGCAATAAGAATCCTTCTGTATGTCTCCTCCAACCCGTCCGGCAAGCTCCTAAGTACCTTCCGAATTCCTGACACCGAGGAACAGTTTTCAAGCGTATCGATCTGGCACTGTACCCAACGAAACCTTGAACGCAAAACCGTCGGTCAAATCATTGACTATGAACATTACTAATACGTACATGCCATCGGCCTCAGCACATAATGTCGATCGGATTTCTTCTTTAAGTCTCTCGTCGAAGGCTCTCAATCTGCGGCGAGAGTCGAGCTCCCTTGTGACGTGTAGAAGGATGTCAGTGGACAGTTCGCCAGCCATCCTATCCATCGATATGCATGGGTAAGGGGAGAGAATATTGATGATATTTTGCATGGGTCGAGAAGTGGCAAATATCCTGAGGTCACTAATGCAAATGATGAGTCCATCGAGGAGACTCTCCACCTCTCTGCACTCATCGAGCGCGTCAATGACGACCACAGGCATATATAAGCATAACCTTGCAGCCTTGCACAGATGATGCGACAGTCCCTTGACACTGTAGAAGCGCTCAACATGGCTGTCGCTCTCCTTGAGCAATTCATCCAGCAGGCTTTCCGAGTCAAGGTTGCCAACTAATTGGGCGAGAATAGAACGCATGACTTCGACGGCGCTGGTGGACCGCCTCGTTCGAAAATCACAATAAAAGTAGAGTAGGAGCTCCCCGTCGTTGATTGTGTCCCTGAGGTCATTGATAACACAAGAGCTAAATTCAAAAGGACGGTCAGCAATTCTACTCCGTTAGTATTAGGTGGACACGCACGCCAGAACAGATTTTCCGGCACCAGCTGTGACCAAGTCCCCATCAGCAACAAAAGCTTTTGGAACGTCGCAAAGGATACCTCACCTTTCCCTTGCAGCCATAGAAACGAGCCTTTCCCCTCCTTCCACGACCTATATGCATCCGTGGCAAGTAGCCACGTGCATGTGCCGGATTGACGTATCGATGAAGTTTCTTGATGTTTATCTGAACAGTCCAGTGCATCAAGTACTTTCAAAAACCTGTTTAGTTTCTGGTCTACGATATCGTTGATGAGAGCAACTTGTAAAATAGGAGCAAGACATACGAATTATCTCCTTTCTTTGGCTTTCAAGCGCGATATTCCTCGCTTGCGTCCATTGAAGTTGTCCATGGCTTTGCACTTCTCTGGTAAAGCAGAAAGTCGTCGTCAATTGCGAATGCGAACTGGATATAAGAAAAACAGTCACCCCGAAGGCATTGTCTGGCTATGGGCTTTATTCCCATGATTCCTATTAGTGTAATGTTGTCATATGTGAACTGGTCCAGATACTTGACACTCACCATATGTCGGTCGTAAGCAAGAAGTGGAAATGGGCCTTGTGAGCGTGGAAGAGCACAATGGCTGCGTTGAGGTCGTTTTCTTCGCATGCGGACGTCGTTGGGGTAATCCCAGAGAATCCTTGTACATCGCGCTCGGTTTTGAGTAGCTTTCTCATCTCTCTCAGCGCTACCAAACACGTTTCTGGTTCAGCGTCAGACAACCAGTCCACCAAGCGATCATCGAGCATATAGTCGCGACAAAGTAGTGTGTCGTCAAGGATTTTGAGGATGGCTTGAGAAGCATTGGTGATTGTTTGTAACTCGGATTCGAGTCGAATGAGAGAGTATTGTCGAACCCGCCTGACGCCTCTAATAGTGGAATATCGAGCAGCAGCGCTTCGGACGTGTTGCGTTGCCAGGACAATCGAGTGAAGGACATTCTTTGCCGAGTCCATGGGACCGTGTTGAACAGGATTTTTGTGCGAGAAGTATGAGGAGCGCCCAACCAACTGAGGCGGTGCACACTGGACGATCATGGTACATTGGTAGGCGCCAGAGGCAAACACAAACATAAATCACAAAAAAACAAGATGGTAACTAGCGGGCTAATCAGCTGACTCAACGGCATGGTTATACCGGTGAGAACGTTTAGGTAGAGCAATATCGTAGCTGTTTGTGTGATATAAAAGAACGGTCTCGGGTCCATGGCGTATCTCCTCCAAACAACGAACGACAATGACGCACTCGGTGTTCACCATCATCCAGCCCTGGTCATCTGAACGCCCCTTGGCGAGGATG